>MJUU01005794.1:0-29951 GCA_002080025.1 Modiolus philippinarum
CCCTTAAAATCTAATTTATATTGTTACGGAAAATATGTAGCAAAACACCTTTTTTTCCAAAGATTCAGTGTTCTGGTTTGGTTTCCATTGAAACTGAAAGCCCCACTATCCATTACAACCCATTTCAGACCACCATTCAAAAAAAATTTGGGCAGGGGTTCCCCTTATAATCCAGGTAATATGTATTGCTGAAATCAATAATTTTCAAAAAATCAGAATACACAAATGTAGTTTTTTTTCATCTAAGATTTTATTTTTACTGGACATTGCAAAAAAAAAAACTTTTAGTAATATTGAGTACTTCTGTTCTGTTCTGTTCTGTTAAAGTAACTTCCTCCTCTGCCAGGAGAACCGTCAAATATATAAACAAGTTATATACGACGTGAAGAGGAACATTTAACAGATATGCACCTTGCATTTTAATGTGAGCATTGCCTTCCCCAGTTCCCTAGCTTAACGCAGGTTGACTTACCTGGAGTTCACGTGGACATGTGAGCACTAAAGACCTATCTACATACCACTCACTGCCATCTACGGGTGCGAAAAAAATATATATATACAAAAGCACACCAATATATACAAAGAACTCTCTGTGGAAGCCCCCACAATAAAAAGGCAGAATGGGAACCGGTCAGGACAATTTACACTATCAAAACCGGCGCCGTTAAATGCTCAGTTGTATTGAAGGTGGAGGAAAGCGGAAAATCAACAAATTGATCTCCGAAAGAAACCACCGAACTGTCAGGGGAACAACCAGAACCCACAGACATCATGTAAATGAGAGGTCTGTTCGACATGCCATAACATAAACCAAAATGGCGGACGGCTGACAGTCCCACGTTTCCCAACTCCGTGATGTTAGACGTCCAGAAAACAATAATTAAATCCAAAGAGATGCAAATATGCATAATCCAGTGTTAAAATCAAGAATTTAACAAAAACACTAAACAAATTTTACATCCAAATCATTTTAACACTCAGAATTTGGAGAGCCCAAACAAAGCTTCTCCATATTAAATTAATTACCTCCCGTAGTTTTATTACCTCCCTTTTTTTAATTCTGACTTTTCATTCAACCTAATTTTTAAGTTATTGACACCCAAAAAAGTGTGTTGGTGAACATAATTAGAACTATAAAATGAATTGAAATGATCTAGCAGTATAAAAACTACTTTTGTATGAACAATAAATTTTTTTTTAGCAATTTTTGTTGTCAAATAATACCGAACATATGATTTTAGGCTTTATTGAACTGTTTAATTTTTGTTACATTTTTAGAAGTTGTGACCTTGACCTTTGTTGCACAGACCTCAAAATCGATAGGGTTCCTCCTCTAATCATAACTAATGTCTATGCCAAGTTTCATTTGGATGTGTAATGTGGTTCTGGAGATATTGTGTGGAAACGAATAAGTCAAATTTTTGTTCTATTTTTAGAATTTGTGACCTTGACCTTTGTCACACAAACCCCAAAATCAATAGGGATTCTCCTCTAATCATAACTCATGTCTGTGCAAAGTTTCATTAACATATGACATGTGGTTCTCAAGATATTGTGCGGAAACCAAAAGTTGACGCCCGGACGCCCAGACACCATTCATCAAATTATAAGCCGAGTTCGACTCCGTCGCAACTCGGCTAAAAATTACATAGGTCTCTATGCAATAAAGAGATAAAACATTCTTTCCTGGAGGTAATAGGTAATGAAATTGCTTATCATAACTGGTAATGAACTTGTTTATCTGTTAACAGGTAATGAACTATCTGATGATAGATGTCCGATCCGTATGTAATAATTTATTGTGCCCATTGAAGAACATCCGTCTTCATCTGTTACATGCAATTTCATTCGCTAAGAAAACGATTCCTTGACTACTAGCAACTAAAAGCTTCAAAAATATGAAAAATGTAATTTTGATATATTCTTTAATATATATTTTATTAATTCCATAGATTCATTATCACTGTTAACATTCTCAATTATTTTCATCCGAGTGTTCTGTGAGAAACAAAATTTACTTGCTGGTCTCGCACGTCCTTGAAAGTTAGCATGGTAAAACTAGAAACTTTGCTTAGATCCTGCAAGAAATAGACAAAAGTTTGAAAGACTTCCATACCCCCCTCATTTCAATGAATTAAACATCCAGTAAGTAAGTAAGTGGTATTTTTAAAGTCATAGCTTGTACAAATTAACAAGCAAACATGAGCGCACAAAAGCTTTTAAACTTCTGATATTATAAAAATAAATAACAACGTAATCTTGATAAATAAACACAAAACGTGCAAACACAAAGACTGCCTCAGATACACATTCCATACACACGTTGGTAAAACATTTCCCCGTGGTAGAGATGTATGCTCTTTATTTTTTTTAGATATGGTGTACTTTTACATGAGATAATATCTCATGTGTACACTTTGTTCCATTACTATTTTCTAAATTTATGTAAATTCTAAAACCTAAGGATTAACTCCTTCCATCGTAGTTTTGTCCTTAGCTATTTTTGATATTACAGATTATTCGGATTTCGTTTGGTTTCATGCATTTTAAACATTTTTTGAAATTATGGATTTCCTTTGTTTGGGTTCTAGTGCTGCTGATGAGGAATTAATTTCCGAAATGGCCATACAGCTCAATAAAATTATACAGTTGGAGTTAACATCTGTGTTATGGTCTCATGTTCATTTACTCCATATCCTTTCGTGAAATACACGATAAAGATAAAAATAATAAGAGTATCTCAAATTCACACTTCAAATTCAGTCTGACAATTACTTATTTTTTTTCATGATCCATTTAAGTAATGTTTTTATGCAAACATTAGTTAAAACACAATTACATGTATTCAATTCTACGTGGAGGTCATACTTGCATGTATATTTCGCATGTATATTTCATAGAATATACATTCATGCAACGATCACAGGTAAGTGAATGTCAAAACAGGTAATTTTAACGATGAAATATTGTGATATTGTAATTTTTAATATATATTGATGAGACTTTATTCCCATAAACTAATTCTACAACGACAAAGAGAAAATACAGAATAATATATACACACGGGCTGTGTGCCTGAATGCCAACATTTTATAAAATCAAAGAATTCTTTAGGTGCTCATTAGTAAGGATTATGGGGTCTCAAATAGGGTAATTATTGTACCTCTTAATTACCTGGAAAATATTGTTAATTGTCATTTTGATTGTCTTGCTAACTCTAAATTTAAAGATGCTCATTTCAGTTCTGAAAAAAAAAAACATCCCTCCAAAAAAAACCCAAGTATTTATAATTTTTTACATGAAAAAAGAAGAGAAAAAAAAAGAATCTGTAACTTAATTCAAATATAGATTGATTTTATATCAATATGTTTGCCAATACAAAAAAGGCACAAAAAATATTTTGTATCCACATTTCTCGTTCATTGAAAAGCTTATTTCATGTATTCTATATATTCAATGAACGAGAAACAGTTGATTTGGAATTTTGATTAGAAGCTGAATATTTTTATGCACATATAGTTAGCATGTGCTTTATAAACCTGGTACCTAATTATAAACAATTATTTTTTTGTGCTAATCCCTCATCCAAAATGGGGGCAATCATAATGTCGGACCCTATCGAAAGAACATACAAAAAGCTTTTCCTCTGAAACAACTAGGTTAATTAGAGTCAAACTCAAACACAATGTTTCTCAATACAGATGTCTTTCAAGTCTTTTGAGTACATTAAAAAATTATCTCTTCTGAAACCATTTGGCCAGTGAGAAATAAACTTTGACACAATAGTTCTCATTAGAATTAAGTTCTGCAGATCGGTCTCTTATCTAAGATGGTAGGCAGTGGTGACGTATAACATAAAGGTTTCTTTCCAAAGTTTGAAAATGAGACCCTTTAATTTGACAATATATATCAGCCGTTGTCCACACAGAAAAATTTAAACAAATTAATGTCTCTGGTCCATGAGAGCGAAACAGGATATTGAGAGCCTATTGTTTCAAGATCATATTTCTGGTACAACTGTTTAAATTATTTTATTATTTCTAAATGATAACACCTTTTAACCCTAATAATTGTGTATATTTATATATATATTTCCTCACATTTTTTTCTCGCATTTTTCACAACAAAATTAACAAAATTAACTTTTTTTTCATATTTTTATCATAATTTTTGTTTACATTTTACCCTAAAATTTACAATATTATCTACAATATTCATAAATTTTGTAAACATATGTTAAAGTAATTTGATTAATGAAATTTATATCCAATCAAGCCCCTTACTGTACCCCTGCATAACTACTAAAACAACAAGATTTAATTATGTGATTTTAATAATGTTGGCATTCAGGGAACACACCTTCTACACCATACACACGATATTACAAAATTCGTTATAGATGGCAAATGGATAAGAAAAGGAAAAGAAATTATGTTATAATTCTAAAATTATCTAAGATCTTTATTACATAGTTTTTCAGAAAAGATAATTTGATCTAAAAAGATTGAATTTAATAAGTTATTGAAATTTATCTATCTACATCTGATTGGTTTCAACATAAATCAGATAATACAGTTACATAAATTAGATAATACAGTTTCCCACAGATATTACGTCTGATTGGTTGATATTAGTAAACAGATAATACATTTACTAGCACGCCAAAACCACAAAAATGCAGAAAAAACTGTATTAACAGATAATGCTATGTTATCTTGAGATAAAACATCATTACCACATAGATTTCATAGAGACCTATGTATAAAATATTTAAAAGTACTTATCAGGAGGTAATGAGGAAACCTGATAATACATATATCTGATAATGTGCGCCAAAACCACATAAATTCAGATAACATAGCATTTCCTGAGATAATGCTATTTTATCTCATTTTTGTGGCTTTGGCGTGCCATACATATGGGTTTCTGAAGGGGTTAACACTTATCAATTTCGGTGTAAAAATATGTTCTGACAGCGTTTGTCAGTTCAATAATAAAATCTGTATCTACTCATAAATGTCTATTATCGTTTGCGGTAAAGCAACATAAACGATCTGTCAAACAGTGGTGACGACCGTAAAGCTTCTGCAGTAAGAATTGCAACAGAGGTAGGAACATAACCTTTTGTAACGGTTATTTTGTCCTGTTATTTAAATCACTGTACCTACTACAAGCACAATAGAAAATGTATCAAGATCAGGATTACTTTAAGACATTTGGTTAAATCTTCATTCGTAATAGGCTTTTACAATGACTTTATTGACAACAAGGTTGTTACTATTATTTCGTCATGAACGCTTTACTACTATGAAGAACTTACTGCTCAAAGGAGTACAACGTCTTAAGAATTTTGAAACGTCTCATTGGGAACATAAAATACGATAGAAGGTGCCCTGGAATCCATAATCTCACATTCAATGTATCGGAGATAAAAATGTCAATTTCACTAAAAATCACTAATGTTCAGTTATCAATTAAAAAACTATTTCTTGTTGTAGGTTTTAAAACATTGTTTAAATCACGTAACGTTAATATGTCTATTTAAGGTATTAACGGTTAGTTTTAAGTGATTCGGTATATACACGTTATCTCGCATTTGTCGGAAATTTGATTTTTTATCATAGGTGACGGATGGCTTGAAATTGTTTTGAATAAACAATGAAAGGATATGGAGAAAATGCACATGTCACAAAATCCCTACAAATATAGGGTAGAAGTAAGCAATGGAACAACGCTTTTTTCATTTTGAAGTCCCATTTGGCCTTCAGCATTAAACTTTGCTCATACTTCACAGAAGTTTTAAGACGCCCCTAGTACCGGTTTGAGTGGAATTCGTGTTGAAAAACGCTACATCCATGTTGTTTTACCAGTTGATCCATGAATGCGGGATCGTCAACAAGCATAGATTTAGGTGTCTGCAGGGTATTAATTTCCTATTATAGAATTTTGTAACATTTTCCGTGTAGAAACATAATTGTATTATTGTTCAAAATGTAAAATAAAATTTTGGGGTCACCGTGCATTTAAGCGCAAAATCTGAAATTGAAAATTTCAGGATTTTACATAGAAATGATAGGGGAAATGATCACATGAGAGGATAGTTTGAAAAATCTATTATAGAATTTTTTCATATGTTGCATGTGTTTAATTATCATTGTGTAGTTTACACATAAAAAATAAAAATTAGGGGTCTCCTTTGAAATAAGAGAGAAAAATTGCAAAATGTTAATTTCTCTAGTGATATCTTTGTTAAAATATTTTATCAAATCATCTCCCTTGAATAATTTCTGTGTTCTATAAATCCAGCAACAGATTTAAAGCACATGTGTTTTAACTCGCGTTTTTGTAATGAAAATGTTATAAAAATGATTAGGAATATAAATATTAAATACATTTGAACTTTCTATTTATTTCAAATAACTATTTTGTTAAATTTCTAAATGAATGAAACCTAAATGAACAATTATTAGACAAAAATGGCGGAATAATACCACTGAGACACCTTAAACTGGCAAAGTGTTCTTACAATCACTGTAATCTAAACGCTTATAAGAATAAGATTAGCGAAAAATACCTGTCTTTGTGATAGAAACACATCAATCGAGTTTGGCTACCTACACTACACTTAAATTTTACATCAGCGAGTGCAATCAGCATGTGCGAAAGAAATTTTAAAAGAATGAAAACATCAAGAACTTAAGTATCAGAAAAGAAAAAATTTTTTTTTTTTTTTTTTTTTTTTTTTTTTTTTTTTTTTTTTTAGATCGAGACATTTTTGCTCAAAACTAAAATTGACATGGCCCAATCAGTTGTCCAAACCGAATGAAATACATATTACACTATATAGAGGATGTTGTTAAATAAATGTTCAAATGCTTATAACAAGCCTTGTTTTCAAACATTTGCAAAATTTATATAACCTGATGAGAGAAATGTCATATTCAACTTAGTTCTCGTTGTAGAAATATAGAATCCACAATTGCATCGAGTGAGAAACAACATTTCTACACTAGAGATATTTAAATTTTCAATTCTTTAAACGTGAGGCTTGCCGAACGTTTAAATATTTGAAAATTTAACTATCGAGAGTGTTGAAATGTCGTTTGTTACGAGATACGGTCGTGGATTTTATTTCTCTAACGATTTCAAGGAGATTTTGGACAAAAACAAGACTCCCCTTTTCTGATGATCCGAAATAAAGTGTTCTTTGAGCGTGACGTCATCAGGCATGGTCGCCTTTTTTTTCATGACGTCACAATGGTAAAGTCGGAAAACAGCAAACGTATTTGACGTCATAATTGAATTTCATCCAATCACTTGCCGAGAACAATATTTCTCCCACTGTTCAGGAAACGTGAAAACAGGACAGAAATTAGAGAAATTAGTTTCTCATCCCTATAGAGAGAATGTTGTTCTCGGCGAGTGATTGGATGACATTACAATTGTGATGTCATGAAAAAAAGGCGACAATGCCTGGTGACGTCATGCTAAAAAACCACATTTATTTCGGATATCTAAATCTCCTTGATATCATTAGAGAAATAAAATCCACAATCTCTCGATAGTTAAAATATAAAAAAACTCTCGATAGTTAAATTTTCAAATATTTAAAAAAAAGCTCGGCAAGCCTCACATTTAAAAAATTGAAGATTTTACTATCACTAGTGTAGAAATGTCGTTTCTCAGTCGATGCAATTATGGATTCTATATTGAGTAAATGCACATGAGACAAAATCTGTACAAATACATGACAGAACCAAGCAGTGGAACAACGCGTCATTGTTGTTTTTCACCTTGAAGTTATCATGAAGCCTTCAACAATATAAGCTTAGTTCATACTTCATAGTAGATTCAAGACGGCCCCTAGCACCGGTTTGAGGGAAACTCATTGCTTATTTTCGAACAATGCTAAATCAATGTTTTTTTAGCCCATGGGCGCGGGTCTTCAACAAACATAAAATTTAACTGTCAAAGTGCTCGTACTACATCGTCAGTCGTTCCCGACAAAAAAATAGTTTCCAACAATTACTACATTTAGACAAAAAAAACCAGGTAGGTAAGAAAACTTGGCATTATAGAATAGTGAGATGTGGGCATTTTAAATAGGTGGTTAGAATAACCATTGCAAAGAACACAAATACAACACTCAAACAAAACTAAAGCACTAACAGTGTGAACTCCAGAAAACAGAAATAATACAGGTCATCCAGAAGGGTAAGCTAATCCTGTCCTGCAAACAACAGCCGTAAATACAGTAAAATTGTTTCAGAATAATCCATCACAAGTACAACAGTTTTTTTTATATCTTTTTGTTTTAACATTTTTTAGGTTAGAATGATTGCCTTTGTCTTTGTCCCATTCGTCATCATTCTCAGCCTTGATTAGTGGCATATTCTAACCTTTATCAATCATTTTGTAACATTCCCTTCAAATGTCGCCATACGGAAAATTGATTACAAATGAATTCGGGCACAGGAAATTAAATCGGATACCAGTTGTTGTAATGTTGCACAATTCCACTCTTTTAAGTAGTTCCATTATAAAAGGGTAAAAAGTTTTTAGGGCGAAAAACAATTTCACGGCTGAGATGACAAGATTAGGAAATGAAAGATCGGTCTAGCCTCTTGTATAGTATGCTTATTTGCATGTAGGTTATTATTCCATTTTAAAATTTAATCTTCTTTACTGACTATGTCGGGGAAACATTGTGAAGTTAACAACAAATGTAATTGGGGTGCAATTCCAACATATTCTATCTCCTATTTAATGCAATGATATCCTGGGACAGTATGTCGCAATATAGTATCATGAAACAATACAACAGGACAATAATCAACTAACAACCAACCAAATACCGAACTCATGGCAAATTTGGTTTTGACATATGGCCATTTCGACACATTTTGTCTCTTAAGTGCAGATAAAATCTAAACATTTGGAAGACTATAAACTCAAAAATGATTAAAAACTTATAGTGATGATCTAAATGGAAAGCCTAAATCAGCTTAGGACAGAGCATTGCATAAGGGAGATAGATAATAACACCCACGTGCATATATAATAGACATGTCACCCCTTGACTTGTCTTTTTCTCTCCTTTCAAGATTGTGGTCATGAAGTTAGTAGTCTACCTGTATTGGGTTTTATTCGTATGTTTTTATACTATAGGGAAACGGGACAAATAAAGGGGAGGTTTTGGTACCCAAAAACCGGTTTAACCCTACCGCTGGCTTTTGCTAGTGCGGTACAAAGTCCGGCTGTCCCGAGTTCCTATTGTTATCTACGTTTGTCTTTTGTCTTATACGTTTTTTTCTTGTGTAGTTCCCTTGCAAATTGTTGCATGTAATTATAATTTTCAGCCATTGTAGGTGGGTCCTGGTATTCATTTTTTAACATGTCAGACACTGTCCATAACCACAAGGTTTGCCACAACTTTTTTTAAAAATAAAAATGACCAAAAAGGATTTTCAACACGTACAATGCAATAATTCTCCAATGTTTGCCCTTCTTTGTAAATTTTTCATAAAATTTGACTCGAAGACAGTAAGAGTAGATATGATTCCTAATTCAACATCTGAATATATATGATTTATCATCGGAACGGCAAAAATGAGGCAATTCCGTTGTGCGTCTCAGTTTCTAATACTTTTCTGTGCCAAAAATTGTCTGTAGTAAAACGGGATGATATGATAGATATAACTTGTTTGCTCTTGAAATAAAGATTATTAATTTAACTTTTGCTCTTGAAATACAGATTATTAATTTATCTATGTTGTTAATTAACAGTATTGCATTTAATTTGATGTATTCGTTTCTCCATTTCAACAGCTACATGGAAATACTGATTTTGTTATATTTACACCAGTGTATGCCATTTCAAAATCTCTGATGTGCCATTTTCATTTTTAGGGAAAAACGTTTCTATTACAAAATGATAAGCAGAAATTCAACATTATTTTTTTCATGTTTTTAATACCGTTATTGTGACTACAGTTGTCTTCACCGTAAACAGCCATCTTTTTTTAACTTCGGTATTTTGTTATTTATTACCACTGGGCCGATGCCACTGCTGGTGGACTGGTAGTCCCCGAGGGTATTCACCAACCAAGTAGACAGTGCTTCGGTGCTGGCCCGAAAACCGATTTTATTTGGAAACATGCAATATCAAAATTTTTGTAATTTTTGTTTAAAACTAAGGAGTATCTCCCTCTTGCATAGCTCTGTCCTTAGTTGATTTTGGCTTTTCTATTTAGATCTTATTGGTTATTTGTTCTCTTTCAGTTTTACACGTACTTCGGTTTATAGACTTCGAAATGTTTTGATTTTATCTGCACTGAAGAGACGTAAGTTGTCGAAATTCGCATATGCAGAGGCAAAATTGACAGTAACTTCGGTATTTTGTTATTTATTACCACTGGGCAGATGCCACTGCTGGTGGACTGGTAGTCCCCTAGGGTATTCACCAACCCAGTGGCCAGTACTTCGGTGCTGGCCCGAAAACCGATTTTATTTGGAAACATGCAATATCAAAATTTTAGAAAATTTTGTTTAAAACAAAGGAGTATCTCCCTCTTGCATAGTTCTGTCCTTAGCTGATTTTGGCTTTTATATTTAGATCTTATTGGTTATATATTCTCTATCAGTTTTACACGTATTTCAGTTTATGGACTTCCAAATAATAAAATACCAAAGTTACTAAGAATTTTGATTCTGCATATGCGCATTTCGACAACTTATGTCTCTTCAGTGCAGATAAAATCGAAACATTTAGAAGACCATCAACTCAAAGATGTTTAAAACTGATAGAGAACAAATAACCAATACGACCTAAATGTAAAGCCTAAATTAGGTAAGGACAGAGCTTTGCATGAGGGAGATACTCCTTAGTTTCAAAAAAAATTACAAAAATTTATATATTGCAAAGTTCTAAATAGAATCGGCTATCGGGTCAGGACCGCAGTACTGACTACTGGGCTGTTGAATACTCTCGGGGACTAACAGTCCAGCACCAAATGTTTTGATTTTATCTGCACTGAAGAGACATAAGTTATCGAAATGCGCATATGCAGAAGCAAAATTCACAGTAACATGAAGGAATATTGTAATAAAACAGCATACAAATAAACAGGTGTGTATTTGTAGTCATTTTAAAGAAAGATCAAACTTAATTAATATGTTTCTATCAGAGGAGTTCCAATTATCACGAACGACCCGTAATCTGAAATGATGAACATATCCGAAACTTCTACATACATGTACTTAACAAACAACTACGAATCAATGCTCAATAAATCAGTAAATATTCCTGAAATAGATGCCAATGTTAAATAGCGTTAGTTTACGTGATACAAATCACGTCTAAGAATCTATAATAAGATGGTTGTTTGTAATTGCTGTCTTCATTCAATTAATTGACATTTATATCGCCGGTACATTGAATGTGAGATGTTGTAGGATCTTATTGTTTATTTAAGTGTTTTAGTACATTATTTAAGTTGTACTCGAATATTACAGTTGGCGTTTCATAGTACTAACGAGTCTTATAACGGACTCTAGTAAGTTAAAATGATACGTTTCCGGGAAACGGCTTAACTCACAGATGCCTGATCTTGATGAAATCAGACTCTTTCATATAAACATAAACCACATCGGACATAAAAACTATTTTGACGATATTAATGTTTTCAACTTGCAGAAACTTCCGAGCAAGTATACAGTAGAATAAGTTTTTCAATGTTTTTATTCAAGTTGTACCGCAGTAAGGATGAAAGTATTGGAGTAATAAGATGGATTAAGATGCACAAAAACATTTGTTTTACTCTGTAGAAATCGGCGATGGACGCTTTTAACTGACAACAGGTAACTAAAAATCGTTTGTGCAAAAGTCCAATTCTCTTTGCGCAACTGTCCACTTTTCATTTGCGCAAATGTCCTTCTGTTTTTCAGGTAAATTTGCCCAATCACCACTTTCCCTAAAGGTCATTTTTGATTGTGTTTGTATAATAAACACCACCCCTGTTTTGTTATGCATTAAATTCGTGCATTTAAGTTTTTTCAATTGAAAAACCAACAGTATTGTATTAATAGTTTGAAATAAATAAATCTTTAGTGGCTATGTTCTCCAGTTACAACAATTATAAAAGAATGAAAAAAGAGTAGTAGAGTAAGTGAGAACCGAACCGTCCATCAAAATCGAACAATCCAAGGACAATGGCAACATCATTAACAACAAAGAACAGACGACACAACATGAATACGGCACAGACAAGAAAAACGGACACACACCCACACAAAGATGTACAAAACGGACCCGATAAAACGAACATTGGTGAGATCAGGCGCATTCGGTAGAGGAAACAACAATTAAGCTTTTAAAGGGAAAGATCTGTTGTCATCTGGGAAACAGATATCCCATAGCGGTCCACAAGATGGTAAAATAAGACCGTAAAACTTTTGGAGGGATGATTTCAAGTTTTGGGTAACATACCCTTGTTTAATTAGCCTATTCGTGAGCAACTGGGCTCTATCAAGAGTCACTATATCGACCACTGGGTTTTGAATAGTGAATGAGCTGGGAGAAGGTAAAAATGACAAGAATCGTGCAAAACTTTATAAAAGTTTCTTTGACAAATGACTAAGATTTTGAAAATTACGTACTTATATTAAAATATCCTAACTAATTATCCTGACAGGTAGATATTCCCATTCTACTTTAGAATTTTTCGTTCAAACTGGACATGAATAAAACCTTCAACATATGCAACAGATTAAAACAGAATTTTCGCAAGAAAGCAACGGTAACTGTGCATTCCCCCAAACACATGTTTGATGTATTGTTTTTTATGCTGGTAAATTTTGAAACTTGAAGGTATGCTGAAGTATCAGTATAGTTGGTGTGATTAGCTGAAATACATGTCCCGTTGAATACTTCATCAGCAAAAAGTAATATAGTGTTATGAATGTCAATCTTGCCATTTTTTTGCAGTTACATCAACATTTTATCATACATTCATTGTTCAAGTTGTAAATGTTTGTGTATGAGTTTACCCAGCGATTGTGCTACGTTAGCGGTTCATAACGACAGTTCGGTTAATTTTGACCAGCATCACTCTTTTTATAATCATTTTTTGATGTTAATAACATTGAGAAATTCTTTAGAAATAAGGCATGTTTTTGGCTTTCTCTGTAACTGTAAAACAGTATATAACAGGAACCATCAACAATGGCTGAAAATGACAATTACATGCCCAATCTGACAGAGATCAATTAACTACTCTGAAACATACTTTAAATGACTTTAATACCGTCAAAAAAGACATATACAAAAATGTATCATCCTTACCCATGATTATATCAGCCTGCAGCGCCTTTCCGCATATATATTCCGGATATATCAGAGGTTGACCTGGATATATCAAGGGATTCTCCCAAAGTTTCAAAGGCAATAACTTTTTTTTAAGGTTTCAAACGAAATCAAATTGTAAAAATAAACATCTATTGCATTTGCTCTTTCCGATTAGGTATTCAGAGCAGAATTATGATTACACAAATAGATAAACTAGATGTCAGAAAAATTGTAGAAACTAGGTCGTTGATATATCCTGCAGAGCTTTGACGTTTTCACATTATGACGTCATAAAAGCTCCAAGGAACGATAGAATGTCGTAACAACCAAAGGTTGCTGCAAAATTCAAAATCGACATTATTTAGAGTATTTCGATCAAATTGTTCACCCAGTTACAAAACCTTTACCAATAAAATGATAAAAAAATACAAAACATGTTTTTAAGCTGAAAATTGTTGAAAAGGCGAGAATGGCATGTATGTCGAATTTCCCCCGCAACTTTGGGAGAATTTGAAAACTCAGTTCAATAATTACACATCTAAAATACTAAGTAAAGGATGATAAACAACTTATCGGGCTTTTGACAGCCGATGTATTGTAAAATATCACCCCGCTCGCCAGAATATGAAGCTTGGGACTCGTTCGCTACGCTCACTCGCCCCTGTACTTCATATTCTGACTCACGGATTGATATTTTACGATGCTCAGCTGTCAAGAGCCCGATAACATATATATATATGTCTAAAAAAAACTACTGACATTCCGCCCTTCTACTCAATTTATCAGCATATTAAAGATATAATATTGGGTTGTGTTTTATTGATTCTGTCGTATGTTTTACGGATTTTCCTTGTTGGTCTTTCCCTGTAATTGATTTGGACTTTTGTTCTCACTTTATTTAAAGATACACATACCAACTGATTAATAAATGTTTTTTTTCTATATTCGAAAAAGTTTTCATTTATATCTGCACCAGATATTTGTTTATTTTTGTTATATAAATACCGATTAGAGTGTATTTTTTTAAATTACTTGAGTTAACGATCTTTTGTCACTTTAAATTTATTTTCCTACTACCACAATCGTAGCCGAACTGTTTTAGTTTATCACATTGATATTACAGAAATGTAGCGTAGGTTCGATCCTTTGACTGCGAAACTTTTCGTACATGAAACTTAAACTTTATCTATTTTTTTTTAGGTTAAAGATAAGCATACGACATATGAATGAATATGCATAAAAATAATTGGGTAGAAGTAATTAATTCGAGGTGAATAATTTGAAATAAAATTATTAAAAAACAAAAACAAAATAAAAACACAAAACAAAACAAAACGCAAAAAAAACCAAAAAAAAAAACCGAAAGTAAATGACCAAGCTTAACTTATTTCAGGACGCAATTCCCATTGGAGAAATAAGTTTTTCTTACAAAAGCGTTGTGCATGCTGTGTCTTCACACGTGATTTTTTATTGTAAAAGGTTTAGAAAGAGCTTCGCTGGGGCTCACTTTTCATAGTTTACGTGTCACTCAAGCTCGAAAAAATAATTTGAAGACGCTACATTATTCTAGTATTATACTTCAATTGTTCCGATTGTCTATTTATGTAACAAGAGGCTCTCAAGAGCCAGTATTGCTCACCTGGACCATGGCTTGGCAAGCCTCGCGGTTAAAAAATATGAAAATTTAACTATCTCTAGTGTAGAAATGTTGTTTGGCATGCGATACGGTTATGGATTTTATTTCTCTGATGAATGAAAGATATTTCGGACAAAAAGAATGACTCCCTTTTCTGACGATCTGACATAAATGTGTTCTTTTGATCGTGACGTCATCAGACATGGTCTTCTTTTTTCATGGCGTCACAATGGTAAAGTCGAAAAACGGCAAACATATTTGACGTCATAATTGAATTTTAACCAATGAAGTATCGACAACACTTTATGCACATGTTGACCTGAAATTGGCGAGAACAGCATAAGAATTAGAGAATAGCATTTCCAATCAGGTCCAGAGTTTAAACTATGTTGCCTGCTGAGGCCACCTTGGAGAAGATCTTTGAATGCGTTTTTCCCATACAGTCCAATGTTAAAACTATGTTCCCCGCTGGTGGCCATCTTGGATGAAGTATATCCTGTCGGATATCTTTTTTGGAAGAGACCATCTAAGGTCTTCTAAAAAGAAGATCTTTGAATGCGTTTTCCAAACTATTTTCCCATTGGCATCTTGGATGAGAAACAGACCTGTCGGAAAGCTTTTTTGGGAGGGACCATCTCATCTAAGGACCATTTTGACTTAGTTTGGTTTTAACTGGACTAGTAGTTTCTGATAAGAAGATCTTTGAACGTATATTCCCATAGGGTCCAATGTTAAAACTATGTCCCCCCCCCCATTGCGGCCATCTTTGATGAGGTACGGACCTATCAGATGCCTTTTTTTGGAAGGGATCATCTAAGGATCATTCTGACTATGTTTGGTTCTAATTGGACTAGTAGTTTCTGAGATTTTTTAATGCGTTTTCCATAGGATCAAATGTTAAAACTGTTCCCCGCTGGCGGCCATCTTGAATGAGGCACGGACCTGTCGGATACCTTTTTTGGCAAGACCCATAATGATTAAGTTTGGTTATAATTGGGCTGGTAGTTTCTTAGAAGAATATGTTTGAATGTATTTTCCAATAAAGTCAAATATTTAAACTATGCCTCCTCCTGGCGGTCATATTGGATGAGGTACGGACCTGCCGGATATAATTTTTAAAGGGGACCAGCCAAGGACTATTGTGATTAAATTTGTTTCCAATTGGCCCAGTGGTTTCAAAAGAGAAGATCTTTGAATGAAAAGTTTACGACGGTCGGACGGACGACGGATGCAAAGTGATGGCAAAAACTCACCCTGGGATAGGCAGGTGAGCTAAAACTAAATACCGAAGATACTGATGTCTTTTCAGTGCAGATTTCCCCCACTTGGAGGTAAGTATCAGAAACATAGGATATAAGAGTAACTTATAAAAACTATAAGTGTCACAACATTGTTGTCTTAATTGAATGCAGTTCAGTATTTATTTTTTGCAATTTCTTCTAAAATGGGATGTTTTCGAATTTGGCACAAATTGTGGTGAACGATTTCTGACAGGTATTATTATAATGGAGAAATAGACGGTCGACGACACGCAACAAAAAGAAAACTTTTCAAACTGGAAATACTTCTTTGCAATTAGAGTTATGTCATTAATTATAATCGAACAACCAGCTTATAACAAATAAGTTCATAGGAAATATATTGAATAAATAAATCAAGTCTGTATATAATTGCTTTAAATTGAACTCAGTTATGTACAAAAAATGTGAAATTACAAAGTTGTTACAGAAACGATTTCAACGTTTGACATCATGTTGCAAGCCGAAAATTTCCAAAAATTTCTATTGCCATTTTGAGGGAAAATTACATAAAAATAAAATTAGACATTTTGTCTCTCCTGCAGTGTGGAGTCCGTAAAAAGATTCCCCGTGCGAGAGATGTATGCTCTCTATATTTTTCAGTTATGGTGTACATGTGCGTGAGAGAATTTCTCATGTGGATATACTATTGATGCTTTCAAATTTTGGCATTTATTTTATTATTTTCGAAATGTAATCCAGACCACCTGTTTTGAGTGCCCACATCTCACTATTTTATAGCGCCAGGTTTTCTTACATTCGACTTGATGAGTGCCCTGTGTTTGTCTATATGTTGTAGTTGTCCACTAGCTTAAGACACTAGTGCTTTTATCGGGCTAAGGATGACAGTGATTGTAAGAGCACTTTGCCAGTTTAATTAATGTTTGTTGACAATCCCGCACCCATGACCAAGAAAAACATGGATGTAGCGTTGCTCGACAATTAGCAAAGAATTCCGCTTAAACCGGTGCTAGGGGCCGTCTTGAACTTACTATGAGGTATGAGCAAAGCTCATTGTTGAAGGCCTCATGGTGACTTCAAGAGGAAGAACAACAATAAAAGCGTTGTTCCTTTGCTTACTTTTTTACCATGTATTTGTAGAGACTTTGTCTCATGTGCGTTTACTCCATATCCTTTTATTCACCATTTATCATATGTCTCGATTTTTTTCTGTCTACAGAAAATCGAAATTGTGTAAAATTTATTACCAGCCCATGCACATAAATTTCATAATTGATCAATATAAAGCAGCATTCTAACATGTTTACATATCATCTCTGATTTGTTTTACTTTATATGCACCCGTCACTCTGATTAACTCTTTTTTCAAACTGTTAAGACTGATAATCAAACAGTAACAAGCTAAAGAAAGAGTAAAGTGTACATTTGATAGGGGCTTGATAATAACAACTTCGTATATCAAATAACGAAATACCGAAGTTACTTTGATTTTAGTTAATTATGCATATGGGCATTTCGATAACCTATGTCTCTCAGTGCAGATCAAATCAACACATTTGGAAATCAATAAACCGAATTACTTGTAAAATCTGATAGAGAATATATTACCAATAAGATGTTAGAATCTTTATGAGTGATTCGTGGTCGTTGATAAACATTTATATTTAACTCGCTTGAAACCGTAAAAAGCTGGTAGACATTAGTTTCTATTCATGTAGGGCAATGATTCAAATATTTCATTCGTAAAGAGCCCAAATCCTCATCTTAAGGAGGTTCGCTCCTCAAGTTTTGGGATTTCTATCAGATTTTCGAATTCCTCGGGTTTTATCCATTCAAAAGCCTTATAATTTTTTGCCCATTGACCCCCAAATTTTTTCTTATAATTTCATTTTATACATATTTGTGAGCATTCTTAAAAAATTTCATTGAATTCTATTTATTCTGTCACCTGCATTCATGGTTAAACCTTGTTAATGTTAATCTTATGAAAAATCAGAGGAGTTCAGTTTCCCGCCAAATTTTCAATCACTTAAATCTCAAAAACTAGATCATCAACCTATCAATTTTTTTCACTTAAATTACTTCTTTTTTAATTTTGTAACAAAAAATAATGTTTATTTGAAATCCTATTTATTTTCAAATGGAGTAGCGAACCCCCTTAAATCTCCTTACACGAATAGACACGAATATCTGCGAGTTATATACGAATGTCGGCGAGTTAAATACGGAATACGATCGATCGTAGTCGTTCGCAAGAATTCGTATTTAACTCGCCAACATTCGTAAATAACTTCGTAGACATTCGCAGATATTCGTGTCGTGAAAGGACATAAAAATGTTTTGAGATGTCAAAAATTTCTACACGAATGTCCACGAATCTTTATCGACCATTTTATCCGTAAAGAGCTCGCAAACCAACCTAGCAATTCGTTAGTCATCGTTAACCGATCGCAACTTTTGAAATCGCAAAACATACGTAATAAATCGTGGACGATATGGTTCCTCTTATATTTATGCCCCCTTCACATACACGAATATTTCTTACGAATCCCTACGAATCTTTAAAATTTACAAAATTCGTAAAACTAACACGACTGCTTGCGAATAAAACACATTTACGAGTGAATTGCGATTTCTTTACGATGAGTTACAAGTATGGACGACAACTTAACGATTTACTGAGATCTAAAGCGATGCAGTTACGATAAAAATTTACGAATCTTTACGAGTAAATGCGAGCGGCATACGAATGCATACGAGGTATCTAAGAATTCTTGCGAGCACAAAACGAATTATTGCGATTTGATCACAGGTTTTACGGAGAATTAACGAATTACTTACGATAACTTAACGAGTTCTTACGAATATCTGAGATTTAGTTACGAGTGTTTCACACACGGCAACAATTTTTATTTTGGGTAACATTTACTTATATAAATTTCAGACTATATAACCTCGTTTAATTTTGAAATACACATTTAAGGAAACGAGTAATATCATGCACAAAATATACTTTATTTTTTACAAAATATTCCTCGACTTTTTCTTCCATAGCCATAGGGAGAAAGAAAGAGAAAATTGACATCATCACAACTTTTCAATCCAACTTTTAGAAGGAGGATACATCTCAGATTCGAATGGCGACCCAATCTTATTACCACATCGTTTCGTTATAATTCGTAAAATACTCGCATTTATTTCGAAAGCACTCTCAAAGTATTCGTATAAATTCGTAAATGATCGCGTCATTGCGTGTTTATCTGTAAATCAATAGCAAAACGACCGTAAACTACTCACAATTATTCGTAAATAAATCGTAACACATTTTAGGAACCATATTATCCACTATTTATTGCGAATGCTTTACTGTTTATTGCGATCGGTTGACGTTGACTTACGAATTGTTAAGATTGGTTTGCGACCACTTTGTGGATGAAATAATCGATAAAGATTCGTGGACATTCGTGCTAAAATTTTTGACATGTCAAAAAATTTTGATTTCCTTACACGAATCCACACGAATATTTGCGAATATCTACGAGTTATTTACGAATGTCGGAGAGTAAGATACGGATGCATGCAAACGACTACGAATCGATCATTCGTAAGGATTCGTAAGAAACATTCGTGTACGTGAAGGGGATATTAACGATTTATGAATAAATAATTGTGAATGGTTTACGGTGGTTTTGCGATTGATTTACGGATAACCATGCATTCATACGACCATTTTGAGAATATATCCGACTACTTTACAAATTCATACGAACACTTTGAGAGTGCTTTCCGAATAAATTTAAGTATTTTACAAATTTTATCGATGTGATAAGAAAATTGAGTCGATACTCCAATCTGAGATGTGTCCCCTTCTAAAAGTAGGAGGGAAAGGTTATGATGTCATTTTTCTTTTTTTCTTCTGTATCAATTGACGATGTATTTTACAATATTAAGTTCTTTTTCTAGTAGGACATATCTCGTGAATGTGAATTTTAAGACTGAATGCGGTTTTATGGTATTAAATTTATATGAGTAAATGTTTACCCCAAAGAAAAATTATTGCTGTTTGTAACAAACTCTTTACGAATGTGAAAAGCAATTTAATGATAATTTTTGGCCTGCATCTTGGGTATTAATTGTATTCTCAAATCTTAGTAGATCCACCTCTTAGAGGTAGATTGAGAAAATATTTGTTTCACATTAGGCATTCGTAAACAGTGCGTTAATTATTTGCAAAGCTAGGATGGAATGACAGTAATTCGTGTCGTTTTCGCAAGATTTTTTTTTCTAAAATCGCATGCATTCGCATTTCGTTACGCATCGTAAACGTGTATCATATTAAAAATGCATCGCATTCATTCTTAGTAAATCGTTAAGTTGTCATTCATACCCGTAACCAACCGAAATCACATTTTTTCTCAAAGATCTTGTAAATTTTAAAGATTCGTAAGGATTCGTAACAAAAATCCCTGTATGTGAAGAGGGTCAAAAGGGAGTAGTAGGCAATTGGGAAGTTTGAAAACTTCCACAGATGTTTCACGTCAATGTTCTCTGACTGGGAAAATGGCTCTACTACATCATGTGAAATGGAATAAATTATTCTTAACTTCAGTAACTTCGGTATTTAGTTATTTCTTAACTAGCTCTGCAAACGGCAATTTTGATAACTAATGTCTCCGTAGCGCAAATTTTTGATTATTTTAGAGACCCTCGAGATTTTGTTTATGTATTGTGGCATGAGAACAATTTCAAATACGAAATACATTTCATTCGGAACAGAATGTCGCATTGCCCTGTATATAAGCATCATAAAGAAACTACACGTAAATTATTTATACGTGTATAAATTTCCTAAAGATACAATTTTGAAAAACAAAATATGTTGTAGACACTCGTATTCATCATTTATTGAATTTGATTTTGTTGAAAATATGGTCAATTTTTTAGCGTTATATCTGAAATCTAATTTTACATTTTACATGTGTCTTCAATATTACACCTCAACAAACATGAAAACTTTCATTAAAAGATAATTGGTAGATCGTAGGAATTTTTCCATTCCGTTTAATACCAAAACAGTAATAAATGTTTTTATCTTCGCTTGAAACGTATTCTTTGTACGTCAAATGACGCATGAGGATATTTTGCGTCAACTTCCACGTTATTAGAGAAATAATGCCATAGTCTAATTGACTTCCAATATGGATTATTTATTTTGAGGTAAAACACCCTAAAAGCATTCAAAATTAATGGCAATTTACATATATATTGTATGTAAAAACAAAATCTATCTACATATCAAATACTTAATGTCTCCTCTTCAACCTTACAAGCTAATCCTCTTACACATTACATTGATATAGATACATGGCATATATACCTTAATCATTGTAAGTCTGTAAAAATGGAAATAAAGAATTATTCGAAAAAGTTTAAACTGATATAAGGCATGAACAAATATATTTAATGCAGTCTAAAAGAAAAATTTGATCTTCGTTTAATGTATCTGGCATATTGGTAATGCAATTAAAAACTTCTTTAATTTTCCAGTAGGCACTTTTGGTGAACTCCGAAAGCGACCATAATTGTTGTAACAATTACTATAATAAAGAATAAATAACAAAATACGAAGGTTACTGTGAATTTAGTTTCTGCATATGCATATTCCGCATTTCGACTACTTATGTCTCTTCAGTGCACATTAAATAAAAAATTGGAAATCCGTGAATCGAAATATGGGTATAAGCTGATAGAGAACTTCAAATATCAATAGGATCTAAAAAGGAAAGCCAAAATCATCTAAGTATAGATTCAATATTATGATACAAACATTAATTTGCAATGCAAGTTCATAAAAAAACTTAAATTGTAATGTAAATAATTAGACACACAGTATCATACCTTATGATATGTAGAAATTATCAATACACTTCAATCGGGATGGATGGGTCTTGTCTGTAATGGCAATTTGGTATTGTCAGTGTCATTACTTCTATGCTTCACTATACCGTATCTATCTAAGTATTCGGCAACCCAGAAGAATAGACAGAAGTCTATTCTTTCCGACCGTAAAATAGTTTCCAAGAAATAAAAGTAAATTAGACATCGAATATACGTTAATGTAAAATGATATTTTTAAATTATGTATTATATATTTATAGGCGAAATATAGGACCAAAATTTACCATTGTGTTCGGTTATCTTGAAAAAAAAGAAAATGTCTATTAATTAAGGCCATTAAATCAAAATATAAATCAAAACCAAAAAGATTTTTTCAAACGCAAGTTGGAATAAGATTATAATTAGTAATATTTATGGTTTTTAGAAAAGAAAATTGTTAAATTTAAATTATTTCTTTGATGTACATTATTTTTGGCCTAAAGGCAAGGCATTTTGTACTATTTTCCAGCTTTCTAGAAAAAGTATTTAATAACTTTTTCAAAGTACCAATCAACAAGAAAATGAGCTGCAGTCATACAAAGTTTACAACAAAATAAATATGATGCTTGTTTCATGGTATTTTTTATTTACATATAGATAAACCGTTTTGGTCTGTACCGTTTTACTTGTCAGCTTCATCTCACAACCACTTTGAATTTTCTTTACACAGAGTAAGTTTATATGAACCTCGGTTTCCGGTATTTTCGATTTGCAAAAAGTTACGGCGACTTAGATTTTTTACTAAGTTTTCATTTTTAATATATTGGGAAAATTACTTAAGAAACTGTTTTTCAAGTGTTGTCAGACTGTTACCATCTGTAACTGTGTACTTTGACTTTACAGATTGATTTAGTCAAGTTACGATTTGAATATCCATACAAATGTACCATGATAAAAAGACTGTTTGTAGGTAATTTTGTATATGTATTATGGGATAGAGAATGGAGGAGGTTACATGTTAGTATACTTTATGACCTATTGTGCCATAGTGCCAAGATACAACATTTCCATGGGTTGTTAGGTATAGTGCGAATCCTTACACTTAAGGCAATTATAGGTCCAAAAAGGAAATCTCAAAAGTATTATTTCACCAATAATATTTTAGGAAATAAAAGATAATATAGGAAATCGTTTGTTGGAACATACCTTATTTGCAAATAATTTCAAATCATTTGAATAGGATTCGTTACTTCACAAGAGCTCAAACTTATGACTAATGTCGTTGGACCTATAAGTCCCGTAGAGTCATGAAATATATGTCCAATGTTTGCATGAGAATGTAGGTTCTAATTTCGATATTTTTGGTAATAAGTACGTCTTTTTTTACTACTTTTGGAATATAGCTTTCCACATTGTTTGCCTTAGAGGTAAATCGGTAGTCTTCCGCCATTTTGAATTTGTTATTTATGCTGTTTGTTATGGTATTATCTGCTTTTTAAATATGCAAATATTTTTAATTATATGAATGAATCAATGTTATATTCATAATACAAAATGCAAAGGACCTACATGGACTTGATTTCACATGTCTTTATCTAATTAGACAAGGTATGGTAACTTGATAACTAAATAAATTGGAATAGGATTTTTGAAAAAGGGAGATAATCTGATAAAAATATTTTACATGGATATCACTATGAAAATCCACATTTTACAAATTATATGGAAAACAAAGTCGGTGACCCCCAATTTATGTTCAAAGGGCTAACACATGAGTAAAGTAGAAAGAAATCTATGGAATAGTTTTAAAGAAATCAACAATATACCTGTTTTCTCTATATATTCATTAGAAATATTGGATTATTTTGATAACAGTTATTTTACAAACAAGCACGGTGACCCCCCCCCCCCTTTTTTATTTTTTTATTTCAATGCTTATATAATAAGGAAACTTTTCTGCAAAAATAAAAAAAAATTCTATGGAAAAAAAATTTGGAGTACCCATCTACCTTAATGCTGCTGGTGAGAGGTTACTACTTGAAACACGTGCACAGCATAACGAAATGTACCGTATTTTATTTTGGTATTTATTGTATTTTTTTAGCATTAACAATGGAGGGATATAGAGTAAGTAAAAATGATACATCATCTCTACAAAGGAATGATAAAACTAAACCATGGAACAATGCTTTTATTGTTTTTCTTAATCTTGAAGTCACCATGAGGCCTTTAACAATGAGCTTTACTCATACCTCATGGCACGTTAAGACGGAATATCTATGATGTATCTATGCTGTTTTATCTGTGGGAATATGTTGTAATGATTTGGCATCGTATGACTTCTTCAATAATGTCAACCCAAATATTTCATGGAACTTAAATCACACAGTGAAGTAAAATTCAACGTGGCTGAAGGTCGAAATTACCTTCATATCCTTTATTCAATATTACAAATTTTGTCACAAAAACTCAACTAGTCGCTAACGAAAACATATTTATCTAATTGCTTTATCGAAAGGGATAAAACGAAACCAATCTTGAAATAAATTAAGTAGACCAGTCACGTATAATGTGAATCCTTTCTTGTCCGCCGGCTCTGATGAAAAATCTGCAATTATCCAAATGCCATTATCTATTATACCCTAGGAAGAAATGGACAGCATATTAATTTGTTCCATCTTGTGATAACTGGTGATATTAATTATAATCAAGCAGATTGTGGCGGGAATGGTAAACCTGACTGTATATGTAATTCCAATCTGAATTGTGGATAAAAATATTGTGATATCTGCAGCACAAACAACATATTGAACTATTTTTACGACACCAATTAACGTTATACTTATTACAGATCATTTATGTTTTTCTACAAAGTGAATATGTATATTGATTATGAATTACCCATTAAAGGGTTTTAGATGTATAATTTCAGACAAGCAAAGTTGAATTAGTGCATTTTGTTTTTATTTTGGGATTATGTAAGGATTTTGCAATACATGCATACTGAACTGTATTTGATGTAACATATTTTAATAAGATTCAGGCTGAATCAGTTCTGTCTTTCAGAACAGTTACTTCATAGAAGATGTATCGATTTACACAACAGATTTCGGAAGGGTCCAGCTGAGAGTCTGATTGACTTTCAAATAGTACTTGCTTTACTGATATCAGAATTTTAGACAGAGTTCATTTAATATGTAAAGAGTATACATAAAAGACGAAATACACATTAATCCGAGTATTTTAAAGGGTAATACATTGTATATGGATATTTATAGAATACATCGGCAAACGAATACCGAAGCAAGAACGAGGAAAGGGGGAAATCCAAAATCACGGAATTTCATATCCAAGAAGAATTTAGACAGAATGACAAGACAAAACAGATAAACAAAAATGAACAAAAACGTCACATAACTAAAGCACTAGCAGTGTGAACCCCTACAAAAACTGAGGTATCATCATGTGCTCTGGAAGGTTAGGTATGATCTGTTCTACGCGTGGCACCCGTCACACTACCAGAGAAAAGTCCGGTTTTGTCACAGTCGGTGTTAGTTAGTCCGGTAATAAACTCTGGATCTGCCCAAAGATATCTATTCTCATTTGTGAAATACAAACATTGTAATGGTCTGTCAAATCGTGGTGACGACCGAAAAACTTCTGTAGTGACAATTTCAACAGTAAGCGAACACACCGTTGATGTATAAGTTTTTGAGATAGTTACTTCGCTCTGTTGACAAAATCGCTATGCAAACTACAGGCACGGCAATAGCGAATGAGTTGTGAAATGTACACGTCATATGCCGGAGATGAGAATATTACTGCTCAAAAACGGAAAGTTCACTATTGGAAAGTGGAAATCATCACGCTTGTCGCAAGTTTTGTTTTCATACTTCCAGAGTTGTCAGTGTAGAGGTATTAGTCTAGGTATGATACTGATGATGGTGTATCAGTGGTCTCTATTATTTCCAGTTCATTTGGGTATATAAGATGAAGGTTATCCTTTAATTAAGGATTTTTCAATGAAATAACATCATCTATATAACGGCAGCTAGATTAAAGGACTTGGCTAGCTTATTGTCTTTTTTCTGAACCAGCTCTTGTTTGAACCTTGTTTCATACATATAGAGGAACAAATCTGCGCACAATTAGTCCCCATTGGTATCCCTATTTTCTGCTGGATAACTTGTCCTCCAAATTATTACACATATAAGTTATAAATCAAGAATTCCAGCATTGCAATGACATCCTCCTCTGTATACTTTTTGTGTGAATCAATGCGATGTTTAACAAAATAGGCCCATCTTTACCTATCACTAAATATGAATATCTTCTTTCACCCTTTTTAGTACAGAAAGACTGATCTATTAAATCCAGGGGTACTTACTTTAGCTTATCGTGTGGAAGAGTAGTATAGAGAGTATAAAAATCAATTGCAGTGGTTGAGTTCAGTTAAAGTTAGATATTCTAGGAAGTCTTTGAGAATCCACATCTGAATCACTTCACTTGCTGAATATACTTTATCATTATATATCTTTAGGGCATCTTTGACTGCCATAAGTAATGAAGTTAGGAGCTTAGAAAGGGGTTTTGTTGTGCATTTGACAGACCCTAACACTTTATTTCTGTATTAAAGGGAATGTATTTAATTTAAGTACCCAGTAGATTCAAGTCTTTTCACTGAAACTGATACCAGAAGAAGACAATTCTGATTTGTGATTGTTAAGTATGTCCTCCTTTGGTATGATGGAGAGTTTGTATGTGGGGTTGTCAAATGAATTGTCAATGCCCATCTCCTTCATTAATCAGTCAATGTAGTGTCTTTTGCAGATAAATGTGATGTTGTTTTGAGCTGGTACAATGACATAATTGTCTTGGAAGGAGGGCAATGTTTTTTCTACCTCGGGATCATCGAATATGCCTTTTGAATTAGGGTTAATGATTGTCTTAAGGCGCCTCGTTCCAGCTACAATCAATTACTTTATGGACCTGATCCAGTCGGACAGTGTTTCAACCTTTTCCTTCTCTCTCGTAGCCCATTGTTCGGCATATTTAACTGCATCCATTATTATTTTAAAGTTATGTTTACAATTGATGGGTTCACGATATTTTGGACCTTTTGTGAAGAGATCACGTAGTTCCTCATTGTTTACGATGTTAAGGTCCCCAGTTATAACGTGACCAGCAGGAGCGTACAAAATGTGGAACAGAGACAAAAACAATTAGGTAGTTTGGATTTGAAGTCATCTTTGGACATCCCACAATACCCGCTTGTGATCGAAGATGTTGGTTGCAATTGGCTTTGTATATGTATAAGATATAAGAGAAACAGTTTGGTCTTTGAAGTCTTTTATAGAATTTGATGTTGAATTTAGATAAAATGATTAATGAATAATTTTTGCTGAATTTGGAATGAAGAAACCAAACTTAACATTAAATATATACCCTTTTCATGAGATCTTTTTCTTTTCAGTAACCTGTTGGGCATAACTTCAAGATAGATGTAACGCAAGTAATTAAGTCTTCCATATAAAAAAAGCTATCTTTTGAGTAAGATAGAGAGAAATCCAAGGTTTGGTTTGCTTTTACTATGAGAAAATGATTAGTTCAGTTTGAAAAAAACATTAACAAATAGCAATATTGACAAATATTTACCATTTAACGTTAAATATCCAAAGAATTCAAAGAACTGGTGTAAAACATCTACTCTAATAATATTTAAGTAAGTGAGAACCGAACCGTCAGTCAAAGAACGAACAATCCATGGACAAAGGCAACATCGGAAACACCAAGAAACAAGGATACCACTTGAGGACGGGACAAAAAAGAAAAACGAAGACACACATACATTAAGTTAGTAATAAGTTGATCATAGTCCTTAAGCCAAACATTCCACGAGGCAAAGACATCTCTTAGTGTTAGATATCAACTAAAAACCGAAATTACAGTTAATTTGAAATCAGTTACTCTTAATTCATTTTCAGCTAAGTATTCTGATAATACAGAACCTTTAAATGTATAACAAGATTTAATATTGTAAGTCTTTCAGAATAATCACAAAAGTTGGAAGTTGAAAATACAATTTGCATCATTAATGCTAGGTTTACACCGCCGATCTGACCAACTCGATCAACTCGACCATGCTGTTTTATCCCGATCGACGTCATAAAATTCATTGATCGAGCTATAGCTCACGACGTCCACTCGACCTTTTCCCGATTTATCACGACTAACACTCGACCATTCTCGATCTCTTTACGATTCACGTACGACTTATGCTCCACCCTTATTTAACCAACCAGACTTTGTCAGATTGAGCCAGATTATAGCCCGATTTGTGTTTGAATAACTAGACCTGGTCGGGAGAAGATCGAGAAATGGTCGAGTGTGCTCGAGTTTATCCTGTTAGTACGCTTTTATATACGGGGGTAAAAAGTGAAAATTCAGGGAACCGTTCAGCATGGTGGAAGAGCAGCAAAATTTGTGGCCCATGTGGCTGATGCTTTAAAAAAAAGGATGATAACTATGATAGCAGAGAAGGTGGGTCTTACACAGAAGGTGTGTAGTTTGGGTTATACAATAGCAAATGCTTCAAAGTCATCATTACAGAGGAATGAATGTTCGCTTTAATATACTATCAGGCTATCCTCAACATGCGTCAGAACGCGACTGTGCGTTTTTTTCTGTCATTACATGTAGGACCAATCTAATACATAAAAGAAGACAAATCAGCACATGATATCGGTAGTAACTAGATTTACAGTAGTTTCCATGTATAGCTTTAAATCTGCTTTCTGTAGAAAAATCCGGTTTTTAGAAAGTGAAAATGGCGAGCAGCTGCCCGTTGAGTACATTTTCCCGGTGTAAATCTAAAAATAGGAAAAAGAATGGAAACGGTGAATGTGTCAAAGAGAGAACGACCCAAAGGGGAGTAATAACAACTCAAAGCCACCATAAGATCTTCAATGAACGGTGAGGAAACCCCACACCCAAAGGCTAAAAGATTTTTTTATTTTCTAGTAAATGTTACATATATTCAAAATAGCATTTTTCTGATGTAATTAAGCTTGAATCATATCTTGTGATTAGAGTACAAACCTGCTCGGAAGAAATAATATTTTATTCTTGAATTCATGTATTTAGTGAATCTTTTTCTGGGGTGTGTATATTGGATACATCTTTGTTTTAATTTCAAATTCAGTCAGCATAACTAAAGTCGATTGAATTTAACTCCTCTGCACACCATCCTTTAATTATGCTAGAAGCATGCACAGTCTAATATTCTTTTCTACAATCCTGATATAGCGAGATTGAGCTTTTGCCATTATTTTGTGTCCGTTGTCCATGAACTTTGCATTCAAATATATTCTACCCAGAAACCGCCGAGTCATGATAGACCTCGATTGGTTCAATGTGAAAAAAGTAATGTCCGTTTCTAATCAAATACAACCGCCAACTATGAATAAACTAGTAGTTTTAAATTGGATCTTATGGGAAAACTCATTTAAATGTTACCTCTAAAACTTCTAAGCCAATTAGACCAAACTTGTTACGATTGCCAAATAATCGTCCCTTTTCAAAATAGTGTCTGTCATATCGTCAGCTAATACAAGATGACTGCCAAAGATGGGACAAAGTTGAACATTGTTCCAGAAGGATTTTCACTGGACCAATTGCAGACAAAATCGGTCAAAATAGTCCTTGGATGTTCCGATTTCAAAATAGTACTCATGAATTCCAAGATTGCCCACAATGGGGAACATAATTTAATATTCGACCAACCTTAGATATCCATTCAAATACTTTCTACTCTGAAACTACTTTGCCAATTGGC
>MJUU01005794.1:36516-50470 GCA_002080025.1 Modiolus philippinarum
TTTTTTTTCGTCTTTGTCATGCTGTCTCAATTCGTGTTAATCGTAAGTGACAAGGTATGTCAAAGTGACGTTTAATCCCATATCAATCAATCGATCAATCAATTCGTGTTGGATATGAATTGTACTTATTTTGGATTTTGGATTTTGGAATTTCCATTTTTGGTCATTTTTGTTTCAGTATTCCTTTGTCAATGTATGTATGTATGAACGTTTGTGTGTATTTATATTTCTTTGTGTATTTGTATGTGTTTTTCTGTGTATATTAACTTAATTCAGTCAAAGATTGTCAAATTCTTACTTCTCAAGGTCAACATAAAAGCAATTTGTTTTTAATACTTACATAATGATTCACATTGTTCAATAGCTACAAAAGTGTTGTTATATACTCTGAAGGCTTTGATTTTATCCTTTCTATTAATATGAAATGCAGTCATTCCATATCATTTCATTCTTATCAATAATTGTTTAATTAAGCATACAAACATGGAAAGGTAAATTGAAACATGCAAAGGATAGCGCCATTGAACCCTGGTTACATGGGATATTCCCATATTTGCAAATAATTTCTCCCTTCATTTATTTTTCTGACAGCTTTAATGTCTTAATATTCGATTTGTTTAATTTATAACGTTTGCCAATAAATTAACAAGACATCACACAATAATTAATAAGCATAACAGCAACGTCCGAAACTGTCTTTTTATGTTAAAAGATTGACAACTTTTCAGCGGAAACTATGGTTAAAATTTTCATATCAAACAATTTTCAGTTCAAACAATCTTAGAAGACCATTCATGCAAACTTTTTTTTACTTCATTGCTCTCCCTCCCTACTGATAATATGTTTGATAAAATGATTCTGTGGGATAGGATTTACCGTTCACTTACATTGTTCACAGTTTGTGATAATTTTAATTGTCAACTCTGTAAAAAAAATAAAGAAATACATATATAAGTAACCAATCGAAGTGTATTTAAACTGAGCCGACGTGTGCGTGCTGACTTGAAGATGAAAAGTCTGACATGCATTAAAGGGAAATTAATGGTGGGAAACAGAAATAGTAGAATACCGAAAGACCAAAATAGACATCAATCACAAAAATCAGAGTCAGAATGATTTTAAACGGATTAATTTCCAATTAAAAAAAATAGTTTCAACTTAAGCCCCATTTACATGCACAAGATTAACACCAGTATGTAAATTTACACGTGTGTAAAAGTACACCAGTATGTAAAAGTATATTTGCTATGCATTTACATGCATTTAATCTGAGGTGTGTATTTTAATTTAAAAGGCTTTAAAAGGGAAGTGAAAAGGGCCGAAAAAATGTAAAAAAAATAAAAGTTTTCGTTAGATCTTGGAATTTGTAGAATGATAGAAAAACATAAAGTTGTATTGTATCTTTTTTTACTTTTTCAATCAGAGCCCAACTTCCACTATAATAAGCAAAAAAAGGAAAATCAAACAAAACTGTAAGAAAAGTCTGAATTTTATAGTAATCATAGTTCAGTATGTGTGCATCAATTTCATGATTCAAATCAAGTTGTAAGGCCCTTTTCTTCCATTTCATACACAGGAACAGCATTTTGCACAGTGTGCATTTTTAAGTTTGCATTTACATGCTCAAAATGCATACCGTGTAAATTTGCACATGTGCAAATATACATCTACACTTGCCCCTGACATCATGCAAATTTACACCCTTTGCTAAGTTTACACACGTATGCACTTGCATTTACATGCAGTAATTGCACGCCCTTGCAAATTTGCATACCTATGTAAAGATACACATGTATGTAAAACTGTGCATGTAAATGGGGCTTAAGTTAATTTATGTAGATAACAAATTGGACAGACATTAAAAATACTTATGAAGACTTTTAAAGGCCATCAAAATGAAGGACAGCAATAAAAGCGTTGTTCAATTGCTTGTTTTTCCTATGTATTTTAGAGATAGTGTCTCATTCGCTTTTACTCAAAATCCCTTGATTGCTTTTTTTCAGTTTTACAATCTTTTACAAAATGATACAAGTTATTCAAATTATATCATGATAATATGTTTAAATATCATGATAATATGTTGAAATAACAAACATATTTAAAACGAAAAAAATGTGCTTTCCTTGAATGGATAGTTATATGCTTACACAATATGAAAACCATTAGTTTTTACAATATTTATTTCATAATATGCGTCACTTATTTATTGTTGAACTCTTTTTTTAAACTTAATAATACACTTACGCCACAAAACTAAAACACTAGTGAACCCCACAAAAACAGGTATCATCAGGTACCCCCCCCGGAAGGGAAAGCATGATTTTTTCAACGCATGTTGTTCGTCAAACGACGATCATCGGCAACAAATTATGGATCTAATCAAAATTGACTATTCTCATTGCAGAAGAGAAACATTTTTACAGTCTTACAAATTGTGGTGGCGAACTTTTGTTTTGACAACAGTGACTGAACAGCACCTTACAGTCTAAGCTTTTTAGGACAGCAATTTCACTCTTTTAGATTAAATTGCTGTACAAACTATATGCACGACAATAGCAAATGAGTCGTGAAATATTGGATACGCACAAAACGAGGAATTTACTGTTGAAAACTCAACAAGTTCTGATTTCCGACACCCAAGATTATTATTATAGATAAACGTCTAGTTATGGTTCTGAGGATAACAGGAACCGAAATTAAAGAACTTTGCAAATTTATTGTCTTTCTAGTAATATGATATTCGATTCATACGAGCAAAGGAATCAGTCGGCTAAAAGTTTCGCACAGTAAGTTCCCATATGTATCTCTATTCAGTGTCTGCTGAATGACTGGTCATCCAAAACGGCGAAGACCTCCTTGTTTACTTTGTTGAAATCTGTGATGATGTTTAATGACACATACCCCTTCTTTACCTAGCACAAAATATAATTGTTTCTTTTCATCCTTTTTGAACAGAGAGACTGATTTACTTAATCCTGGAGTGATGCCTTTAATTTATCACGTGAAAAAATAGCATACAGTATAAAAAAATCATCTGAAGACATATATTTTGACAAATCTCCATAGTTTTTTGAGAATCCACATCTGATTCAACCCCATTGGTTGAGTATACTATATATATCCCCTCCCCCTTTGATTTTGTAGAAAGTTTGTAAGGCAGAATTGATTGCCAGATGAAATGTCAATAAACAATGAAGGGATATGGAGTAAATACACATTAAACAAAGTCTCTACAAATACACGCTTAAACAAAGCCATAGGACGACGTTTTTGTTGATCTTGAAGTCTCCTGAACTTATCAGCCAGAAACAAACTCTACATAAAAAAAAACATAACGGATCTTCGATCAGCCATCTAATGTTATACATACTAGTGCCATTTTTACTGTAAGCGGAATAATCATATTTGTTTTAAATTTTTTTATTCTTAATGATAAAATAATATTAATATTTATATACAAACGAGGCTAGTAGAGAGGTTTCTTTCCTAGGTGAAAAAAAAGCTATTTTGGTCATATTCGGGACTTCGAGTACTAATAAAGAGTTGAAAATATTGCTTCACAAATATTGTTATTCATGACTCCTTTACAGATTAAATATTTGGATACTATTACACTATTGAAGTTCGTAGGGGACGTGCTGAAACAAAATGCGAATACTTTTTTTTTTACATACATGTACGTGTATTCTGTTTCAGGAGCACTGAACTGCTCAGATACGACCCAATCATGTTTGAAATTGTATACCTTTTCTCAATTTGGTATTTACTTAAATAATTGTTTGAAAAGGAAAAAAAAATATCCAATACATTATCAGACACAATTTTTTTCAATTACTAAATTTTGGTATCGTATCTTAGCTCTGTAAATCTCACAAATAATGAAAGGATATGGAGTTAAATACCTTTACTTATTTGAATTTTAACGAGTAAAATATTGTATAAATTGCGCTTGAACTGTGGTTAGGTTATTGAATAAAATTCTGCATTACATTAATCTTTCTGCTTCCGGGTTATCTTATACAATATTTATTCCTTGAAAGGCCGCAGAGTCAAAGAAAGATTTAATCTTAAATTAATGTTCATGGTATATTGGTAATGCAATTAAAATACTTAAGGAAGATCTTCTCGATAAACTGATAGTCGGTGGTAATGCCATAAGTGATTTTCATTAATAATTGAAAGGCTACGATAATATAGACACAATGAGAGATTTCGAATCATTTTTAATTTAGACAAACATTGAAATTAATAATGAATATCATAGATATATCATTTTAAATTATATGATCAAGGAATATTTTGTTCATGTATATCATTGTTTGATATTGCTTTTTATAATTACTAATATACCGAAAAAAATAATAATTAATTGGAGGAAAATTTGCTTTAACATTCAGTACTCTTTCATTTGATATCTGAAAAAAGGACATAAGGTTCAAAATGTTGCTTTTTCGTTTGGGAGATCTCATTTGTCTCCCTCTTGGTGATTAACGTCTACTAAAAATGGCGTGGAAGGCTGTTTGTAAGTGTAAATTCTGCCATCTACGGGGTCAAATGTTTTGAAATTCTTCTAAGGCTATAATATAGGTCTTCTTAGGGGTAAAAAAGGCAAATAGTCTTTCCAACCCAATTTTTTTAGATATAAAATTGGTTTCAATTTTTTGCACATTGGATATTTGTCCAATCNCGATAGTTAAATTTAAAAATTTTAAAATGCTCGGCAAGCCTCGCAATTAAAATTTTAAAATTTATCTATCTCTAGTGGATAAAATATGGTAATGAACGGGATCTTGTGGTGTAATCTATATTTATTTGAATTTTAACGAGTAAAATATTGTATATTTTGCGCTTGAACTGTGGTTAGGTTATTGAATAAAATTCTGCATTACATTAATCTTTCTGCTTCCGGGTTATCTTATACAATATTTATTCCTTGAAAGGCCGCAGAGTCAAAGAAAGATTTAATCTTAAATTAATGTTCATGGTATATTGGTAATGCAATTAAAATACTTAAGGAAGATCTTCTCGATAAACTGATAGTCGGTGGTAATGCCATAAGTGATTTTCATTAATAATTGAAAGGCTACGATATTATATAGACACAATGAGAGAATTTGATTCATTTATAATTTAGACAAACATTGAAATTAATAATGAATATCATAGATACATCATTTTAAATAATATGATCAAGGAATATTTTGTTCATGTATATCATTGTTTGATATTGCTTTTTATAATTACTAATATACCGAAAAAATAAGAATTAATTGGAGGAAAATTTGCTACAACATCCAGTACTCTTTCATTTGATATCTGAAAAAAAGGACATAAGGCTCAAAATGTTGCTTTTTCGTTTGACAGATCTCATTTGTCTTCCTCTTGGTGATTAACTTCCACTAAAAATGGAGTGGAAGGCTGTTTGTAAGTGTTAATTCTGCCATCTACGGGGTCAAATGTTTTGAAATTCTTCTAAGGCTATAATATAGGTCTTCTTACGGGTAAAAAAGGCAAATAGTCTTTCCAACCCATTTTTTTTAGATATAAAATTGGTTTCAATTTTTTTGTCATGTAAACTAGTTGAGGGAAATGGACTACATTTATATAAGCAACTGCAAATAAAATAGTAACCTAAAACAATATAATCTCCGAGGAAGGCAAAGGACAGATAACCACAACAATTAATATATATATATAACGTGCAGAGAATAATTATTTTGCAATTTAGAACCCGAAAATTATAGAACTATAGTATTCACAAATATAAGCAGTCACTGGTGTAAAAATGTGTTGACGTCCAGAGTTTTCAATGTAGAAGTATAAGTCAAAATTTAGGTATGATGATGATGGTGCATCAGTGATATCTTGAATTTCGAGTTCATCCTTAAATTCGGGATTGTTTGAATGAAAGAACATTATCTATATAGCGGAAGCTAGAATTAAAGGACTTAGCTTATAGTATTTTTCTGAACTAGCCCAGGCGTGTATGAACCTGGCTTCATACTAATAAAGAAATAAATCTGCTAAAATTAGCGCAATTTTCTCTATTGTCTGCTGTAAAACTTGTCCTCCAGACACATGATTCATATGATTTTTCAAATATGTCATTAATAAAAAAAATCCAACATTGCGAAACCAGTGTGATTTTTAGCAATATAGGCCCAGCTTTACCTAGCACCAAATGTGAATCTCTTTTTTCACCCTTTTAGTATTGATGTATTAAACCCCGGATTACTGACTTTGACTTATCAACTTGATACTGGTGCAATGGTTAAGTTCAGTTGAAGATAGATATTCTAACACTCATTTGAGTTTTTGAGAATGAAGGATAACTAGCTGCAAATATAGAATTGTAAATCTCTGAATGCCAAAAGCATCTTTATATTTTACATACGTTTACTACCGGACATCACTGCAATAGAAGAGGAGGTTTGGAAAGCCATAAATCAGGTTTAACCCACCATTTCTTTTGAAATGCCTGTACCAAGTAAGGACCATTGCGGTCGACAAGTTTGTCGCCGGTTTCCACCTGATTTGTGTTTTTGTCTCACGGACTCTGGCTCTTGACCATTCTATTCGGTAATTTTGTTATACCCAATTTTATAGCCATTTTAATTTTATCTGAAAATTTATAGGGCTCACAAACAGGTCGTTTTCCCAAATCCAGTCAATTTTCTCAACCTTCTAATGTCGAGGGACGGAAAATATTAATTGAAAGAGATCTTAAAACAACCCACCCCCCTTTTCCCAGTTCACGATTTTGTTTTAGCATTTTTCATGTTACGCCCGACCTGACACCCGCAAATGCAAATCCTACTTCCCGTTTGAATTTCATTGAGACCTTCATAAGACAAGGGACAAAATGTTGATATCTAGCTTTTGTCCGATATTTATGGTTTACTTCTATTAGTTACCTTACGGTTAATCGTTATAAATGTCTGTAGAACAACAATTTGGCGAAATGTCGGTTTTGTTTGTTTCACCATTGTTGAAGCTTATTTTGCTCTTGATTAAGGGCCAAATTTGGAAATGAAGCCGAGTAAATAATCAGAGTTAAAACATATGCACAAGTCAATAAAAACATTTTGTATTGACAGTTATTCACATGATATACCGTAGTGTTTGAGCATCAAAAAGAGTATAATTGTGAAGTGTAGCCTTTTGATGTAAAATTAAACATGATATCAGGCGAGACAATAATTATCCGTCCAACATCGGAAATGGGAATCCACAAAAAAAGTAATATAATATATTACATGTATTTCATTACATTTTATGTCATGTTTATTGTAGTACGTAGACCTATATGTCTGTAAAAATGTTTGAAGCTATATATACGTCTTGATTCCCTTACCAGTCTATTGTTTTGTTATTAGTGTCGTGTATTAATTTGCAGAAATATCAATTGCAGTAGCATTAAACGAATTTACAAAATCATAAAATATGATATTTCGAGTACCTTTGATAAGTAATAACATCCACAAATAGTGTTTAATGTTAATTTAAACTATAGATATTTAATCATGATGTGCCCAGAAGTTATCTTGGACAATTATCATTCCATGAAAGGTAGCAGACTAAAAGAAAGATTTTATCTAAGTTTAATGCTTCTGGCATATTGGTAATGCAATTAAAATCAAGTTGATATTGTACGCAATGAAGACTTATTTGATTCACCAGTAGATATTATTGGTCAAATCCGCAAGCGATGATAATTAATAGTTGAAACACTATAATACAGATTCAAGCTGATGATTCAAACATTAACTTTTCATACATTTTTAATTTAAATAAGAATTTAATTTAATACTGAATTTTATATATGCTGAACGCCAAAACAATAACTTCTACTCATTCCCGTATCTAAAATTACAAGCATAAATATTGTTTTGTTTTTTATTCAAATTATTTAGGGTTCATGTTAAAACTATAAATCTATTTTCCTTTTTATTGAATTTTCGAGAACACGACGAGTTTGTTTTAGTTAGATGTACCATTTTATTTACCTTTGTAAATGCATTATCAATGCAAGCTAAGGCAGAGACTTTGTAACGCAGTATAACGATACTGTAACGATAGTAATTTTGCAAAAACGGTTTGAACAAAAAACTATTGTGTAGACTCCCTGTCCTACAGTTTCTTGCAAAGGTAGCTATACAAAACAAATCGCTGAACAGTTTGAAAAGTAAAGATTTAACCAAAAATTCAGAAAATACGGAAGGTGCTTTGGTATTCTTGGCTTCATCTGGTTCACATTTCTTCCCGTTATTACTTCCAAATATAATGAGCTAATAGGGAAAATTTGCAAACGGGGAGTGTTTACATAAAGTGTAAATAATTTGCACGAACACAGCTGGAACCATATGACTGTTTTATGTATTGTAATAGCTTTGTGATTAGTAATATTTGTGTCCGTTGATATTGAGTCTTGTTATTATATAACTATTAAAAAAAGATAGGGTAAATGTACATGAGACAAAGTCTTTACAAAAATATGATAAAGCCTAGCATTGGAAGAACTTTTTTTAATGATGTTCTTCATCTTGAAGTCACCGTGAGGCATTAACAAATGACCTTTGCTCATATTTCATAGTCAGTTCAAGATTGCTCTTAGCACCGGTTGGAGAGGAATCCCGTGCTAAATGTTGAACAATGCTACATTCATTAGATTTTCCATGTTTGTTATGTTAATAGTTTATGTCAGGCTCTGTAAGGTCAAGGTAAAAGTTATCATTTCAAAGTAGACAATCCGAACAATCCGACAACTTTACTTGGGAGGGGGCATATTTTATATTTTGAGACTTTCATTAGATATAAAAAGATGAAAACTAAGGAAACATTTTTGTGTTCTGCTTAGTTCTTTTAGAGCTTCTCTTTGAAGAAAAACGTCCAATATCTTCTTTAGAATACATAATAGTTTTTGCTAGTGCCGGTACCGAGTCCCCTTTCCCGAGTTCCTATCGTTGTTTTCGTTTGTCTTTTGTCTTTTCATTGGTGTTTTTCTTGTGTAGTTTTCAGTTGAATCGTGGCATGTAATTGTGATTTTCGGCCATTGTGGGTGTTTCCAATTATCTTTTTTCGATTTGGTTGTCAGTTTTCCCGTTACTTTAAGAATAGAAAATGGAATGAGGTCATATCCTCGACATTTGCAATACTAAATGACCAAAGAAGAATGGTTTACTGTTACAAGCAGATGAAAAATTCTTATTAGGCATCATCAACATAAAAATATTCATCTTAATTTAATTGTATATCTAATGACAATCTAAATAGTGAATTTACTAATTACCCTTTTTTTGCAAACACTAAAGATATGTACGGAGAATTTTTGTTTTCGCACATTAACATGTAAATCTTTCGTACATGTATCAGATTTTTCATATATAGAATTTATAGTACATAGTTCTTTTTTCAGAAAGTCATTTAACGCAATAAAGTAAAAAAGAAATACTATGGAAAGTTGCACAGTACTTAAGGAGGCTAACTCCTGATGCTGTTTATATCAATGATTTCTTGATTCCTATTTAAACTGATTAAGTATTGTTGGCTTAATGAAATGGTAAAAAGAAATATATAAGTCCGTATGCTTTTAACAAAGATTGAAGACATTGAAAATTTGGCGGGAATTTGATTTCTCTTGATATTCCCTTCATTTAACATTAAGACTATTTTTTGTATAAAAGCTATGAAGTTATATCAAGAATTTTGAAAACTTGTCAGGTGTCTTAATTTAAACTAAAGAATACATTCATGAAATCAAAAGAGGGGTTCATGCAAAATATTTTAAGCCATTGAACTGTGAAAAAACCAGAGGAGTTCCGAAATCTGACACAAATTCAAAATATGAAGAGTGAGCCACCTAAGTTCACGTAATTCCATAGAAAGAATCTAGTAAAAAGAAATAATTATAAATATATATATATTGCATATGCAGTTATTTTCATTAAGTTGGCTAGTGGTAATGCAGTAAGGAAAGTGTCTCGCTTGTAGAACCTCCTTATTAAGATGCATGATGACATTTTTCCTATTCTGACAGGTCATTTATTATGAATTTAATGCTGCTGTAACAATCGCTGTATCGGCCAAATATTGGAACTAAACAACTGTCTTTGATTTATTGCCAAACTTGGCAAAAACGAGAACACAGAAGACAATGACGTCAGACGTCCCTTTTGACATAAAACTGCATCCTAAATGAAACTAAAATAAACCAGAGGCTCCCAGGAGCCTGTATCGCTCACCTGGCTTTCAGTTGCCACAATCAAGGTAACATTATAAGTTATTCAGTTGATCTTCAGTTTCTCAAACTTTCGTAGCTCGAACACCTCCAATATCTTGAACTGTTTTTAAAGTCTGATCATGTCACAGTTTATTATATTTCTTTGTTGGGCTTTTTTGACAAAAAACGTTCATGGTAAGGACCACCAGTTTGGAAGTCGAGACGTCATTTTGTAAATGGCAGTCAACAAACAATTTTCAACATCGGTTTTGAAGTCGCGACATCAAGACCTATTTGGAAAACAAATGTCATTGAAATCGGACAATGTTGAATTTTCCAGCCTTTTTTTGGCGGCCATTTTGAAAATGGCGGTCAACGAACAATTTTCAACACCGGTTTTGAAGTCGCAACATCAATATCTATTTGGAAACCAAATTTCATTGAAATCGGAGGTTTTGAAGTCGCGACATCAAGACCTATTTGGAAAACAAATGTCATTGAAATCGGACAATGTTGAATTTTCCCGCCTTTTTGGCTGCCATTTTAAAAATGGCGGTCAACGAACAGCTTTTAACATCAGTTTTGAAGTTGCGACATCAAGACCTATTTAGAAACCAAATGTCATTGAAATCGGACAATGTTGAATTTTCCCGCCTTTTTTGCGGCCATTTTGAAAATGGCGGTCAACGAACAATTATCAACACCGGTTTTGAAGTCGCAACATCAATATCCATTTGGAAACCAAATTTCATTGAAATCGGACAATGTTGAATTTTCCTGCCTTATTCGGCGGCCATTTTGAAAATGGCGGTCAAGGAACAATTTTCAACACCGGTTTTGAAGTTGCAACATCAACATCTATTTCATTGAAATCGGACAATGTTGAATTTTCCCGCCTTTTATGGCGGCCATTTTGAAAATGGCGGTCAAGGAACAATTTTCAACATCAGTTTCGAAGTCGCCACAGCATGGCAAACATTTCATCAATTTACACTTAACCTTCATCTTTTATAGTTTTGGAAATAAAAGATGAAAAATACGAAAATTTTAGAAATTCGGTGAAAAAGGGCTATAACTCCGAGATGGGTTTTCAGATTTTTTTCAAAATTGCACAGTGGGTAGATCTGATCATGCTGATCATTTTTCTCTCTGTCAGATTTTTGATATCTGTAACGATTTTCGAGTTATTAGCCAAAAACTGCAATTTATCCCTATGTTCTATTTTTAGCAATGGCGGCCATGTTGTTTGACCAGCGGACTAATCGAACACAATTTTGAGAATCCATACCCTGGTGATGATTCAAATCAAGTTTGGTTACATTTGGCCCAGCGGTTTCAGAGGAGAAGATTTTTGAAATTGTTGACGGACGACGGACGACAGACGACGGACGCCGGACGCATAGTGATGGCAAAAGGCTCACCCTGGCATAGCCAGGTGAGCTAAAAATAGATTGTATTTGAATTGTTATTTTGAAGAAATGCCACAAAGAATGGGCATAAAAACATGTATGATTTTGTCTATATCAATGTTTGGATCCACTTTTAACAACCATTCTATATTGATCTTTTATATCGGTATGTGCATATATATGTTTACCTACGTATATCTATATCGTATTTTTTTGGCATCAACGTTATTTTTAAAATGTAGGAGGGTATGAGGCAAACAAACAAAACAAAAAAAAAACAAAAAAAAGGAAATAATTTTTGAAAATAACACATTTATATGTGACCAATTCTCATTAAAAGTCAGTTTACAGAATTCAATTGAATCCAGTGAAGACATTTTTTTCATCATTGCTAACTTTTTTTTTATTTTCAATGCGTGCTGACCCAAAACAGAGAAATAACTTGTCTTGGCCTAAATGTGCATCTTAGAATTTTTTTTCTATCTCAATTAAACAAGTGCTGACTTTGATTGTTCTATTTGACCCGAAAACCGATTCTATTTGGAACCTTACAATATCTAAATTTTTGTAAATTTTGTTGAAAACTAAGGAGAATCATCTGTCCTTAGCTGATTTTGCCTTTAGATTTAGATCATATTGGTTATTTGTTTTCTATCAGTTTTTAAATATCCTTGTGTTTGTGGTCTTCCAAACGTTTAGATTTTATCTGCACTGAAGAGGCATAAGTTGTCGAAATACGCATATGCAGAAATTAAATTCACAGTAACTTCGGTATTTAGTTATTTGTTACCACTGGCTCGATGCTACTGCTGGTGGACTGTTAGTCCATGAGGGTGTTCACCAGCCCAGTAGTCAGTACGTCGGTGCTGACCCGAAAGCCGATTCTTTTTGGAACCTTACAATATCTAAATTTTTGTAAATTTTGTTGAATCTCCCTCATGCAAAGCTCTGTCCTTAGCTGATTTTAGCTTTACATTTAGATCATATTGGGTATTTGTTCTCTATCAGATTTTAAATATCTTTGAGTTTATGGTCTTCCAAACGTTTAGATTTTATCTACACTGAAGAGACATAAGTTGTCGAAATGCGCATATGCAGAAATTAAATTCACAGTAACTTCGGTATTTAGATATTTGAACAACTCATCCGCGTAAAATGTCAGTTCAGAAATTTGATGAAGAACAGATTTGGAACTCATGCTTTATTAGAAGATATTTTTAGCATAAGATAATTTTCTTCATTTATGTAATGGTGACCAAATAACACAGAAAAGATATCTTTATTCAAAACACGTCGACTGGTTTTATTTTTTTGTACATGTACATTTAGATATTTAGCTGACATATGATATGAAATAAAAAGGTTTGGGTAAATAGCATTCCTACATGCCATTAACAAGATAAATATACATTGTCATAAGATAGTAGTTTAAACAATCAGATGCGAAAGTTTTATTTAAAAAAAAAAAGATATTGAAATGTATAACAGTAATTCGATACACCATTACACAGATTTCCATGGGACAGACAGTATCAGAATATGTGCTCAAAGTTGTTTAGTTCTTTGAAGGTATGTGTATCGTTTTTTTTATTTATGTGAACATTAAATAAAAATTCAGATTTTTAAACAGCCTTTAGCAAATACTTTATTTTAATCAAAGTTCTAAGATACTGTTTACTGAATTGTACCTTGATGTTATTAAATGTAATGGGAAATCATGCATTACTAAACACATTCTAAATTTCTAAAATCTGTATTGCATGGACACGGGTTATGTATTCCGGTATATGCATGAAATCATTATGCTCACAGGAAGGGATCTTACTGAGGGTACATAACTTAATTTGTCAGTTGGTAATGGGTCTGGAGCTGGCATGTCAGTTAACTGCTAGTAGTCTCTTGTGATTTCATGTTTATATCTGTATATTTAGTTTTTTCAGTTTCATTTTTCACAATTGACTCAGTCCTGTTGCCAACTGAATTTTACTGTTGTTACGATTGTTTTTTTTTTTATTTATCACATTGGCTATAGGGAGAAGGTTTGGGCCCATTAAAACTAGTTTAACCCCGCCGCAGCAGGTTTGCGCCTGTCCTAAGTCATGAAATTTATAAAGCCTTTGTGTGTTTTGTCTTCTTCTAGTTAGTTTACTTTATGTCTATAGGAGTCTAGGATGATGTTTATTTCGCTGAACATGATTACTCTTTATTCAGGGACCGACTCCGACCTGCCGTTGGGTGTGGGGTTTCCTCACCGTTCATTGAAGATCTTATAGTGGCTTTGAGTTGGTATTACTCCCCTTTGAGTCGTTGTCTCTTTGACACATCC
>MJUU01005795.1:7853-23632 GCA_002080025.1 Modiolus philippinarum
ACAGTTCTAATTTTGAGAAAAATGCGAATATTTATTAAATTATGTTCTCCGTTTTAAATTATGTTTTGATTTTAGCAGTATGTGTAACATTCATTTTAAGGGGAAACCCTGCTCAAATTTGTTTTGTCCCCTGCCGCACTGCGACGGTGGGACCTAGTGTGTGAACATTTGCCACCATATGTACTTGATCATATTATGCTGCCATTTTGATTGGACAAATTTTACGGGAGTTATGGGACTTTATCGACTTTATGCATACTACAACATAGGAAGACTTTGTGGACACATCTCCTCAAAGTTCAATTAAGGGATTTTGCTGAAATTTTGCTTGGCTGTTTGCAACCTAATGCAGTTGATCATTTCCTGCCGCCATTTTGATTCGCAAAATTTTGCATGAGTTATGGGACTTTATTGACTTTACTGCGGTGGCAGGGGACATAGCTACGCGTAGCAATCTTGTGTTCATACAGAAATATTCTTTTCCTTACTAGAACTTGTACTATATATATTAAATTGTCCTAATTATGTACATCAACACACTTTTTTAGGGAGTGTCTATAATTTAAAGATAGATATAATGAAAAATGAAAATTTTAAAAGGGGAAATAATAAAACTAAGGGAGTTCTTAATTACAGCAATTTATGAGGACAACCTTTACTGCTTATTTTTTAAAGGAGTCTCTGAATGTTTTGATTTCAGCAATATGTATTACATATAACTTTGAAGATAAGGGGAACCCCTGCCCAATTTTTCTTTGAATAGGTTTTTATGGATGGATAAGCTCTTAGTTGCCATGGCAACCAGACAAGAAAACTGAAATTTTAGAAAGAAGTATTTACAGTTTCAGCAATATAAACTAAATTATGAGGGCAACCTCTGCCAATTTTTTTAAAGGGGGCTCAAAATGTATTTAATTTCATAATATGTATTACAAAGACTATAAGGGAAATCCACACAATTTTTTTTAATGGGGGTCTGATATTGGTTATAATCCAGGGTTATAATGGATGACAGAGCTTTCAGTTGGCATTGACACCAAACTAAAAAACTGACATTTTAGGAAAAAATACATTCTTCTAAATTTTAAATAACAACCCAAGGTTACCTCTAGCAGTGAACATAGTCCTTAAACACTTGACTTTAATGGAATTACCATTCATCTATGTCAGCCATGGGCCTGGTGAGCGATACAGGCTCTTGATAGCCTCTTGTTTAAATAATTACAAACAGATAGATATTATAACCTCCCTTTAAATAAAAGCGTGTTTTTAAAATTCGTATATTTATCATTTAGTTATACTTTAAAATTCAATTTAAATCTGTGAATTTGCCAGATAAAATAATTTGTTTATGAATTATGTTCAAAAATTTTCTTAACGGTATTCATTATCCAAAAATTGCTATATATGATTTTTATATAAACTAATTCTTTGATATAAAAGCTGATGTTTATAACAAAAACTCGAACCGTTTTATGTTGGCTTGTGACTGCGCTTTTAAGCGTAGCTGCATTACTCCAATATTTGGGACGCTCCTAGTTGTCGAAGACGACAGGGGCACAGCTAATTAAAAAAATTTAATACTTAATTAATAATCTGTAAGTAGTGTAGTTCGAGATTAATGACTATCCGATTAGCATGGAGATATTGCCTTTAATTGACAATATACGTTCAAGTTCAAGTTCTTTTTTTAGATTTGGTTTGAAGGCATAGAATTATTACCTCCCTTTAAATAAAACGGTGTTTCCAAAATTTATATGTCTACCTTTGAGTTTTACATAAATCTTAATTTCAAGTTTGTGAATTTTTCAAATAAAAATAGTTTATGTTTGAATTATATGTAAAAAAATGTCTTAATGGTATTCATAATCAAAATATTGCTATATATATTTTTAATAAAGACTAATTCTTAGATAAAAAAACCGTTATATATATTTAAAATTCGACCATTATTTGTTGGCTTGTGACTGCGCTATCAACGCGTAGGTCGCATTAACTCTGCTATATTTGGATCGCTCTTAGTCGTCGAAGACGACAGGGGCACTGTCAACTAACACATCTTGAATTCAATTTCGGCATATTCGCACTGCGACAACTAATGTCTCTCCAGTGCAGATAAAATCTATAGGATGTTTAAGTACTAGTATAGTGAGAGAAGTTCTCTGTTAGAAACACCGGAAGCGGTAACATCCATAGAAACATACTACAATGAAGGGGCATTGCACTTTAGAAGCCATCAAATTTTTTTTATTTTTTTAAAGGCACTGGCTACAATTTTGGTTACTTGAATGAAATGGACCCCCCGTGACTTGAGACGGAACTGAGACTTATAATGGAACCTTCAACGGATGCGGACCTGTTCTCGAACCTCATTTGTGATGTCACATAATCTCATTTACACATGCAAATTAGCATTTTTGGTTGGCAAAGTCGTGATTGGACCACTATTTAACAATGTGAAAGATTTTTTTATCTTGTTTTATTTTGTAATTTATTTATTATCCATCCGATTTTGGATCTGTAAAATGCGTAATAAACTTCAAGATTTTCAGTATTTTTTTCAGGTTTTAGAAAATGTCAAAATTACCGAAATTAGTATACTTTGCAAAAACGCTAATTTTAAAGATTTTTAAAATAAATATATTTAAAAAGAATAATACCCTGTAAAAGTGCAAACATTCCAGAATTTCAATCAAAAGGAATTATCAAAATATCTCAATTAACAATTTCGTACGAGTAAATTGAAAATGACATTTTTATGACCCTAATCAATTATCATGATTTCTTGCCAACCAAATTTACCTTTTCGAGTCTGTGAAGTCACGGCGAAAATTCCTATTGAAGTATCAATAATTAATAAATTTTATTTACTCGGATGAATGACTTGATTATGCCGCTTACTGACATGATGTTGTATATGACCTACATTTTACGCATGAATGACTTGGTTAAGTAGACTAACTGACATGCCCCACATCTTTCATATTGAAATGTATGATGTATTTTGGGATGACAACTGCAGTGTCTTCATTTGATGCTGTCTATGACCTACGTTTTACGTATGAGTGACTTTGATAGGTAGAATAGTTCAAGTTCATACCCGCTTACTGACATGTCCAACATCATTCATATTTATTAGGGCCCGTCATGAAATGGCGGCGCCCTATAGTAATCAGTCTGTCCGTCCGTCTGTCCGTCTGTCAGCGTTTTCTATGTCGTACGATAACTCAAGAATGCCTTTACGGATTTTTATGATTTTTTTCACTCAAAGTTGCACTTGACTGAAGGAAGCTCCCTTTCGTTTTTGAACAAAATCGGAAAATGATTTTTGGGAAAAAACTTCATTTTTATATGAAAAAGTGCATATTTTGAGAATTAGCTCTATGTCGTACGATAACTCAAGATTGCCTTCAGGGATTTTAATGATTTTGATACTCAAGGTTGAACTTAACCAAAGGAAGCACCCTTTTGTTTTTGTGAAAAATCTGAAAATGATTTTTGGGAAAAAACTTTATTTTTATATGAAAAAGTGCATATTTTGAGAATTAGCTGTACGTCATACAATAAATATTAAAATTCCCACCAGGGATTTATATGATATACAAAAGGTTGGTCCTGATCAAAGGAAGCTCCCTTTTGATTTTGAGGAAAATCTTATTTCCATGAAATTCCGCAGTCAGGTTTTTGGGACACACAAGGGGGCGGGCCCTTTCTGACTTTGTCAGTATTCTAGTATGTATCGGATGCATTTCGGGATAACTGCAATGCATGTTTCGGGTGCTGTCTGTGACATACATTTTATACATTAGCGACTCAGTAAGGTAGAATGTTTCCAAGTCCATTCCCGTTTACTGACATGTCCCACATCATTCATATGGACATGGACACGGGTTATGTATTCCGGTATATGCATGAAATCGTTATGCTAAACTCCTCACAGTAAGGGATCTTGTTGGAAGCTGTATACTGAGGGTACATGATTTAATTTGTCAGTTGGTAATGGGTCTGGAGCTGGCATGTCAGTTAACTGCTAGTAGTCTTTTGTGATTTCATGTTTATGTCCGTATATTAGTTCTTTCAGTTTAATTTTTCACATTTGACTCAGTCCTGTTGCTAACTGAATTTTACCGTTGTTACTATTGTATTTTTATTTATCATATTGGCTAGGGGGAAGGTTTGGGCCAATAAAACTAGTTTAACCCCGCCGCAGCAGGTTTGCGCCTGTTCTGAGTCAGGAAATTTATTAAGCCTTTGTGTGTCTTGTCTGTTTTCTAGTTCGTTTATTTTATGTCTATAGGAGTCTAGGATGAGGTTTATTTCGCTTAACTTGATTACTCTTTATTTAGGGACCGACTCCGATCTGCCGTTGGGTGTGGGGTTTCCTCACCGTTCATTGAAGATCTTATGGTGGCTTTGAGTTGTTATTACTCCCTTTTGGGCCGTTGTCTCTTTGACTCATTCCCCGTTTCCCTTCTTTTTATACGACCGCAAAAATTTTGCGGTCGTAATGGTATGGCGTTGGCGTCGTCGGCGTCTGTGGACAGCATAACTTTGCTTCTAGTGGACGGATCTTTATGAAATTTTAGTATGATGTATCTTGGCACACGCGTAAACAGAGGTTTAATTTTTAGGTGTCGGTCCCGCCTTTTTTAGAAAAAGGGGCCAAAAAGGGTTGAAATTGGATGTTTTCACATATTTGACTGTAGAATCTTTATTATTTATTGGATTTTGTTGGGGTTGCTGAGGAAATTTCCAATCTGGAGTATGCCAACGGATTTCACGTAGCACGTACAGCTCACGAGATAAATGGGCCCAACAGAATGCAACAGGGACGAATCTAAAAAAAATATTTTCTTTATTTTAAGCCCGGTTTTGATGCAGTTTTTTCAATGGATTCCTTGCGAAAAATTAATATGGCGCTCAGCTGTTAGATTTTTGGTAACTTGTTTCCATTCCCAGCTATGAGGGGCCGAACGGGGCCAAAATTGCGAATTTGCAGTTTATTTTAAAATTTTTATTTTTCATCGGATTTTGATGTACTAGTAATTTTTTTCTTTGAATTCCTCTTGATCTAAGCTTTCAGTAGTATGTCGACGGATTTGGCGTAGCTCTTACCGTTTCCGAGCTACAAGGGGTCAAAGGGGCCAAAATTGCAATTTTTCTAAATATGTCAAATCATTACTTTTTATCGGATTTCGATGGGATTTTTTTCTTTGGATTCCTCTTGATCTAAACTTTCAGAAGAATGTCAACCGATTTGGTGTAGCTTTTACCGTTTCCGAGCTACAAGGGGTCAAAGGGGCCAAAACTGCAATTTTTCTAAATATGTCAAATCTTTATTTTTCATCAGATTTTGATGGCATTTTTTTCTTTGGATTCCTCTTGATGTAAGCTTTCAGTAGTTTGTCAACCGATTTGGTGTAGCTCTTACCGTTTCCGAGCTACAAGGGGTCAAAGGGGCCAAAAATGCATTTTTTCTAAATATGTCAAATCATTATTTTTCATCGGATTTTGATGGGATTTTTTTTCTTTGGATTCCTCTTGATGTAAAGCTTTCAGTAATGCGTCGACGGATTTGGCGTAGCTCTTACCGTTTCCGAGCTACAAGGGATCAAAGGGGCCAAAATTGCATTTTTTCTAAATATGTCAAATCTTTATTTTTCATCAGATTTCGATGGAATTTTTTTCTTTGGATTTCTCTTGATGTAAGCTTTTAGTTGATAGTGACATATTTTGCATAGCTTTTTTTATCAATAAGTGAAAAAGGGACAAGTGCAATGCATTCTTTGGATGCTGTCTGTGAGCTACATTTTACGCTTTAGCGACTTGGTTAGGTAGAATGGTGAAAGTCAAGTATATAAATGACATGTTCCACATCAACCAGATTGGTATAAGCTATGAAACAATATGGAGTTAATGCACAAGAGACAAAGTCCCTACAAAATTGTAGAACCAAGCAAAGGAACCACGCTTTTATTGTTGTTCTTCATCTTAAAGTCACCATGATGCCTTCAACAATTAGCTTTAGTGTGGCGCATTTTGTGATGGCAATTGTAATTCATGCTTCTGATGCTGTCTGTGACCTACATTTTACGCATGAGTAACTTGCTTAGGGTAGCATGGTTGAAGTCCATTATTGTACTGGCACGTCCAATGTCTACCACAGTGGCATGTATGATGCATTTGCATGCTTCGAATGCTGTCTATGACCATCTACATTTTACTCATGAGTGATTTGGGTAGGTAGGATGGTTTAAGGCCATTCCTGCGGACTGACATGTTCGTCTTAGGCATGATAATGATTTGTTCGTCTAAGACATAATACTGATTTGAAGTTTCTCCAGCTTTCATGGTTTGCGTATTGGTATGAATTTCATTTTAGGTTTGACTCTTCAGATGACAAACGAATACAGAAAAAAGAGGAGTGAAAATTCTAAACAGAAACACGAATTTTCGTCATCGAGATGGAGTGAAAAAAAGATATGTAGTACTTTAATGATGGGGAGTTGTGGTTTCAAGTTTATGATGCAACCAATTTCGGATATTCAAGAACACCGCACACCTGGACTGACATAGAGATAAATGGTATTTCCAATATGACCCAATGTTGAACTATTTTCCAAGCTTGAGACCACCTTGGATGGCGCAAATTTTGAAGGGGACCACCTAAGGACTTTTTTTAGTTCAAATTGGATTAGTGGTTTCCAATATAAACTACAGTATGTCCCTGCTGGTGGCAATCTTAAAAAGGTAGGGAATTTACAGGATACCTTTTTGCAGGGGACTATCGAAGAACAACTGTTACCAAGTTTGGTTCTAACTGACTAGAAGTTTCTGTGAAGATCTTTGAATGTGCTTCAATAGGACCCAAAGTTAAAATGTATTTCCCGTTTGAGGTCATCTTGGAGGAGGATGGATTTACTGGATACTTTTTGGAAGGGACATTTTAAGGGTCATTTTGACTAAGTTTGTTTCTAATTAGAGTAAGCCTTATTTGGCCTCAAAAATTAAGATTGCTTAAATTCACAATATTTTTGTTGAAATGCTGTATGGATATGTGTTAATAGTAAACAGGAAGATTACTCAAGTTTTGATGTATGATTACAGAATTTTTCAGTGTAGAAAATGGGACAAATTGCACATTTTGTCGAAAAATGACAAATTAGACCAATTTTGACTGCTTTTCCTTAAGAGGTAACATAGAGCGCATGTAAGAACCACAAAAATATTTATATCGGAGGTCTAATGCATCTGTACTAACAAGCTGGTAAATTATTTAATTGGTTCTTGAATGCGCTCCACATTTCCAATTGGGAAACCCGTTCGAAAATATGCCAAATTCCTTATATTTCTATGAAAACGCTCAAAAGAAGCTTAAATATGACCTCAGAACAGTACCCACTGTGACATCATGAGTTCTAAATTTTGTATTTTTTTTCTTTAGTTCGATCTGAAATTTCAAACAAATTAAGAAATAATTTATGGAAGCCGTGGTATATCGCATATTTTACCACAGGCGATACATTGTATCCGCTATAATTTAACCCCGAGCGGCAGCGAGGGGTTAAATTTGCGGATACAATATTCGACCGTGGTAAAATATCGATATACCACAGCTTCCATAAATTATTTCGATTCTAATATGGAAAAATACATCATTTTGAATTTCAACTGACCTATAAAGACAGCAATTACACGGCATCATTTGTGTGGCTTTCGTGACGTTTTGTACTATTTATGTGACGTTCTTGTGAAGAAATGATTTATGACGTTGTTAAATAGCACTGTAACGTCGCCCGTGGTATATCGTGAATTTTACCACGGGTCTGTTCCTATAGCTAATGAAGCAGGCCATATTAGAACATAAAAGAAAATTATCAGGTGCAACTTAAAAAATCACCGAGATTTAGGGCCAAATCACCCCCTTATTGCACCTTGTCCTTTCTGAGAAGATCTTTGAATATGTTTTCCATATGGTCCAATCATGTCAAAATATGTTCCCCCTGGAGGCCATCTTTGATTACGAATGGACATATTTGATACCTTTTTGGAAGGGACCGTCAAAGGACAACTGTGATTAAGTTTGGTTTGGACTGAATAAGTATTTTTTTTACATTTTTGCATGCGTTTTCCATAGGGTCCAATGTTAAAACTGTTTCCTGCTGGCTGCAAACTTGGATGTGGTACGGTCCTGCCGGATACCTTTTAGGAAGGGGCCATCTAAGACCCATTGTGACTAAGATCCGTTCTAATTGGACTAGGAGTTTTTGAGATCTTTGAATGTCTTTTCTATAAGGAGCAATGTTAAAAATATGTTCCTGCCGGCGACCATCTTGGATGAGGAAGGGACTATCAAAGGATCATTGTAACTAAGTTTGGTTATAATTGGACCGGTAGTTCTGAGAAAAGGAATTTTTGATGTTTTTTACCCACGGGGTTCAAAGTTGAACTATCATTGAAGAATTGCAAATGATACGTTAATGATCCGGGAAATCCGCTATCAATACAAAGTGAAATTTCTGACATCACAATTTACAATGGATATACAGTAAATTTTGACTTCGAAATTTTTGTTTTGTGTTTTAATCGTCATAACATGGAAGTTACGAGTCATACAATTATTTCAAAATTATTAGGCTTAAATTTTATATTAAACTGATATAAAAGTGCAAATTTCTCTGTTGAAAATCGGATAAGAATTGGGCTCTTAGAGAATTTTTTAAACATGGACCGTTTTTAGTTGAAATGCACAAGGAATTTTGAAAAGTTGACTCACTTTTGGCGCTAGGCTGTATATGTTTGACGGGGTTGATTTATCATCTTTTTCAGAAACGGGCATTAATCTGGCAAATTTCTATCAAATAAGAACAAGTTTAATGGTGGACCCGGAGGGGCTACCAAGGGTTGGATATTTTTTCTGGATTTTTTGTTTTTTTTTAGTTGTACGCAAAAATTTTTCCGGAAATCCATTTTTTTCCTCAATCCTCCTGGAAATCCCACCATTCAAGCTAAGGGATAGAGCTGCTATTTTTTCATAAGAAGGTCTGATCTCTAAAAATTACTATAAAGTTCTTCTCTTATATTTAAGATGGGTCTAATAAGAATTTGTAATAAACCTCCTCATATTGATTTTATCTTTGTAATATTGGTTCAATACTCTGGTACAATAGTGAATTACTAAATGTTCTATGACAGGTCAAGTTATTTTGTAGCTGTCTGTGTTTCTCCGTTTGTGATACATTCATCCCAGTCTGGCCAAAATCTTTCTTTCATTCTTTCACAATAATCATACAGATTGGTGTATTCTAAAAACAATAAAAACATGAATGAAAATTATTTACAACCCTAGCTGTTAAGTATTTTTAAGTTTGTTTTATTCTATTTTTGCAATGTTCTTTATTGAAAGCAAGCTATCAAACTTGTTTTACCTGTTACTATTTTTTCTAGGAATCATTACATTTGTTTGTCGAGTGCTGAAAACGGTTTTCTTTTGTTTATTCCATTATTTTATTCAAATTTTCATCTTTTTTCTTTTTTGCTAAGTGCAATATGACCATTTTCATGTGAATTTATTACCTTTAGAAAACTTATTTTGTGAATGCATTAAATATTCTTGAAAAATTGTTTAAGCAGGTCATCTCTTATGGCCCTGTCACACTATAACGCACAGCACAACGTGTGCCCAGCGTGTGAGAATATTTTCGTATACGCTGGTGTGCGTTGTATAAGTTAGGGGCACGTTTGTAAGACGTTACAAACATGCTCAAAATTTCACGACGTTCGCCAACGTGTTGTTGATAAGTTATGCAGACGTTAGACGAACGCTAGAGGTTCGTTATGCACGCAATGCGTGCGATATGTAGTAGTTTCTCGAAAATTGTTTTAAACGTGTAGAGAACGCAAACCGGGCGTCCTTGTAACTAAGGAGTAACGTATTTGCCGATGTTTTATTATAAAGATAATTGTTTAAGAGAAAGACAAAATTCCTAAGTAATGTAAATAGCTGATTTATTTCAGTATCATAATGAAATATTGTTTTGAAAATATTTTTTTTTATTTTTGAGGGACCTATTCCTCCTGTCGTTTTTTTTGGTCGCATTTCTATCCATTTCTGCATTTTCAAATATCATTGAGATGAAGAATTTCAAGCTGATCTAACAAAGAACGCTCAAAACGCTTTATAGACGCTCTATGAATGCAAGAAGACCGTTATTGATGCTTTCGGGAGACGTCAAGCACGCTAGTAAAACGCCTTTGCAACGTTGTCATACGCTGTTACACGTTTTGTGAGCGTTGCATACCAGTTCTGGATAAGTTTTCCGTGCGTTGTAAGTCGTAAGCCTGACGCAATGAATGCGTGCAACAAAGGAATTTCTTCAATTTCTTCGGCGTGTGGTAACGTTTTTATAAAATGTATCGAACGTCGGCATACGTTGGCTAGAACGTTATAGTGTGACAGGGCCTTAAAGATGGCTAATACATCTATGCATATACCATCAAAAAAAAATAATAATAAAATACATTTTGATACATTCAAATTGAAGATTCATCCACTGAACTTGCCACTTGAATACAGTTTAGACATATTTTGACAATTTTAGGAGGTTTTGTTAAAGATCATTGTAAAGGACCTTTGACATTTAGAACCAAACTAAACTAACTGCCATTTAGAAGGTCAAATGTTAATACATTTGCAACAAAAAATTGGTTTTGGTTCTAGGTGCATGTCCTTTGATTAGTGCCATCTTCTCAAACACTGTAAAATAAAAAATGGACACACACAAATTATTCACAGTCATGTTTGACTGCTAATAAGTCAGAAAACATACAAGTGTGGCATATATTAATTTTATTTCTAAGAAGAACGAACTCGTATCAGAAGCCACCTTTTACGATTTTTTTTTTGCAATTTTTTAGCACATTCTGAAAATGGCCCAACATACGAACAAAATTCACGCCTAAATGGCCGTACTTCTTTATCACCGTCTAGTATAATAACGAGGTCCTGCGAAAATTAGATCTTCTTCAAAATTATTGCCAAACTGTAAAATGAAAAAGTTCCTATTCACCCATATAAGTTGTTGCTGGCTTAAAATGTATAATACAAATATTAAAGCAAAGTGAGCTTAAGGTAGTTGCCACCGTTGATTTCTGACATTTGCGGACTCCTTTGACTGGTTTTCCATATCATAACTTTAGAATAATTTGCCCATGAACACCCACTTTTAATGTAATATTCTAAAAGCATTACTTTACGGGAATTTTGGACAAAATTTTAAGAAATTGACATCTTTTTAAAGACTTACAAATTATGAACAAACCTAGAAATGGACATTTCCCGCCAAATCGTTAATTGCTTGTAACTCAAAATCAAGCACATGAACCTATTTGATTTGTCAACCTTTCTTTAAAGCCTACTAATGCAAAACACTTAAATGAAATTCTCATTACTTTTATTCAAAGGTTGCAACTACCTTAAAAACTAGAGAGTAGCTCTGGAAAACCTTGTTTTCACCAGAACTTACCTCTAGTTCCCCTGTCTAATTGTAGGTTTCTCTACTTCAACCTATATGTCCCTATGGAAACTATAGTATTTCTTTGGAAATTCATATAAAGCTGAGCTTTGCATGTATCATTGGATGAAAACCTACATTTAGGTAAAAAAAAACTCGAGTTTAACTTTGGAAAGGTTTTCGCCACCGAAACGTAGGTTTCCCTCTGATAAACCTTGCTTTCCATACTGAATCATGGGTTTACTTATGGAAACTCGGGTTTAGCTCTGGGATCCCTAATTTACTAAATCGAAAAACCTAGTTTCCTTACGAAAACCAGGGTTTTCTCTAGTTATGCTCACTTTCGCGTGCCATAATCATCTATCTCCCTTCATACACAGAATCAAACTAACCATAGTAAAGGTTTTATTAAAAACTTTGCTCACTGACAAGTGGAAGAGGAGGGGAGGGGTCTACTGAGAGGCATGATTGTTGTTAATGAAATAGATGATTATTGGCTATTTAAAGAAGTTCACCAGTATTGAAGTGCATATGAAAATTTATTCCGTATTAAAGATAGCGTGCTGACAACGAGTCCTTTAGATTGAGGATTCAGTCCTTGATCGTGTGACCGTCAAACAAAGGGCTTTAAAAGTGGCAGATCTACTCCAGCACAAATAATGGAGACCCAAAATCGGGTAATTCGTCCAAATGGGATATCACTTGATCATGGGAACTGTAAGTGCGTGTTCTAGCACTTAAAAAAGCCATGTCGGGTGCTGGTTCTTGCCATGACATTGTTAAATAAATTTTTTGGTTGAAAACAGCATATCACACATACCTGCATCAGCAAGATAGCATTCAATTAGGACAAACTACTACATAATATATGTACATTCCATACATACTTTTAAGGCATCTTAGTATCTTGCTGTCAAAACCTTGCCAATAAATAGCGGCCAACATTCCAAATATAGCACAATCTTCTTGGCATGGGGAATCCCCCAACATAAATTTATTTTTCCCTAAAATATAATGTTTATTATTATTTTATGATATTATCTGTATAATGTGATAGGTTCATTTGACGCCACATAACATTCTATAAATTTAGTACATAACAAGTAAAAATCCTACGGTTTCATTGGATAATCTGACGTCACTTTATTCCAACAGTTATTTGTTTACCTTAACAGCGGGATACTATACTTGACGACGGGACTATACCTCAGGTGACTTCCGGTTTACTATACACTTTGTTTTCTTTTCTGTCATGAACTAAATTAATTACGGACTTCTCGGTAACCGTATTCCTATAGTGTTGTCTGGTGCGAATAGTGCCTTCGCCTGTCGTCTTGTGCATTATACGCAGTCAATAATAGATTAGTATTGACGTCAATGCCATGCTATATTTGGTTATTTTATATCAGATTTAAATAACCTTTCCTGATTGGTGTAGAGGTTGTCATGTGATATTCATTAATCTATGGTGTTCATATCACGATATGAATCGGTCCAAATTTTATGGTATTGACTGATAGGTTTCTTTTCACAATTAATGCAATTGATTTTTAAGGAGATTGATCTCCTTTGTGCCACTGGTCATTTACAAAGAAAGCACTACAATATTTACTTCTGTCATATTATTTCTACAGTAATGAAGATTTATGCTAATATCTTTGATTAACAAGAAAAGATATTAAATTTAGTACATCCTTTCATTTGGAGAAACTGAAAATATTGTTTATTTATGACAAAATGATAGGAACTTTTTCTGTAGCGTAGTGAAAAATAAGTAAGTCTCTTCGCCACCTTTGAACATGTTGAATGCTCAAGAATATAAACTGACTTCTATTGGAAGGTCAATCCTGTTTATTATATCTTATCTGTAGTTTATGTAATGTTGTGACGGTTACTCATGTGTACAGGTGAATTATATAATGTACATTTTGTAAATCAATATACTTAATAGGTCAGCCTCAAACAAAGTTTACAGTAATTATAATTTTAAATTTCAGATTGGTAAATTCAAAATGCAATTATTTTTCTCCACATATATCTTGATACTAAATACACTTTTGTAAATTTCTGCATGTCTTTTACTTTAATAAACTATGAACAGTTGAATGATTAAATAAATGTATAAAAAGTGCAATTTTCTTTTACAAAATAAGTGGACTAATAATTAATTCCAAATTTAAACAGCCCTAATTGAACACTGGCCTTGAATGAATTTTTACAGTGTGAATGATCCTAATTGTTCGTTAGTTTTTCAGTATCAGGCTTGATGCATTTTCAGTAGAGGTATTGTTTGAATTGTACTTCATAAACATTTAATGATAGAATAGTTAACATGGCACCTAGCTGTCTATATTAATTGTCAAACTATAACCCTCAAAATCAATCTCCTTTTCAGCGCAGGCTGCACTTTGATTTCTTATGTCATATTGTAATCCATAACAGAAAATAACAGAAAAGCTTGTTGGTTCCTTACACCCCTTATAGCAGCATGTGCTTGTCAAACTTAATGTTGACGTGTTATTTTTTTTATGTAAGTAAGCCAAGCTAAGAATAGTTTGAGTATATCAATTCACATAGTCTGGCATGTGTTTTTCAACTAGGCTTGAGCAGAAACGGGTTTCAAATAAATATATTTTAATTTGGATCGATTGCATCTAGTTCTTATATGAACATGGTCTCATATTCACCAGTAAGTATTTTCCTCAATCATTTTCTGAAATGCTCTAGCTGCTCCTCTATCTTGAGGTGAAAAATTCTTGCTCAAATCTACACCATATTTCTCATTTAAATACTCAATGCAGAACTCGCTGTCATTAACTTCTTCTCCGTTGTACTCAATCCATGTTAACTTGTCCTTTTTACTCCTTTTCCTATCGTGAACATTCTATAAATATATACAAAATATGGCGTCATTTAAAATAATACGAGCAATGGAATGCTCATCCTCCCAAGTTTTTGAGGTCCATGTATTTCCCTTGTGGGGAAAGACATGGACCTCAAACTCTTGACTTTGGAAGACTTGGGAATAAGAGGAATTCTTAATATGCATTTCTTTTGAAACATTTGTCCTTTATGATCTTAAAAGAATTACCATACATCTATATCTAAACCTTTCTATCAATATATTGTAAATGTAATTATTGTGTCCCCTTGGTATCATTTCGCCATCTGAGTAAACTTTTTCTATAACAACGCAAAGTTAGATTATTCTCGTGTCTTTCTATAAGAGGCATGGCTCTTTCGGACGGACAGACAGACGTGTCCTGTTTTGATATGTGTCTGTGACATTGTCCCTTCAATTGCATATGAAATTATTTAATTGGCGTTGTTTTGTTATGTGTCTGTGACTCTATATGAAATTGTTTAATTGGCGTCAGAAACATTTTAGAATAGGCTGAACTCGCTGCATCGATGCAGTTCGGAGTCAGACGGCCCAGTACGACCGATGCAGTTCGGAATCAAGACGGAAATATTGATATATGTGTTGTATGCATGCTAGTTTATTTATTTTTTTTTGTGTTTAGATATGGATGAAATTAGTTGATAGATGATTGGAGGGCCTCAATGAAAAATAGACCAAGTATTATTGAGTCACCCTCATTAAATAAAGAATTTACTCACTCACTTACTTACTTACTTACGGCTCAAGACGACCAATGCAGTTCGTTGTCTAGACAATCCAGGACGACAAACTGCATGAACAAGAAGATCGTTATACTGTCTTGTTTCAATGGTTTCTAACATTTTCATTGCATCTTGTGATATTACAACCTTTACAAACTAAGCTCTACTTTCATGAAATGTATATATACAAACCACTTACTATATATGGTATCTTTGCAAAACGTAAATAAGTTTCTAACTTCAAAGTAAATGGTGTCATGCATGGTATATAAAACCCTCTTCCTATATTGTGGACAATTACAGTATCTCTTGGGCATTCCTTTCTGCAATAAAAGAATACTTTTATGATAATTAAACCGCAGTGAAAGCAAGTTTGGTCACCATGGGCTGAGAAAACGACTCCGGAGAAATGCGTATTTAGAATTAAGAGTCTGTATTTTATATTGGCCATCATGATATATTTGAAATGCTGCTGAAAGTTGAGTTCAACCCCATACAAACAAACTTTTTGAGTAAGTGAAGGGGGGGGGAGTCTGGAAAATGTATGCTTTGTGCACTCTGGAAAAAAGTTGATAATTATAAATGACCACTGTATTTAAGTCAATACTTTAGGGACCGACCATTTAACCTGAAGGGGGGGGG
>MJUU01005797.1:2522-20197 GCA_002080025.1 Modiolus philippinarum
TTCCAAAAGGAGAAACAAAGGATTTATAACTGAGAAATAAACGGATTCTTTGACATCTGAATTTATAACGATTTTTGTTGAGACCCTGTCATTTAAACCAACATGCTTTACTTTGAAGTTATCTTATGTGCATAAATAATACAAACAGGATAATACACCAGCAGAGCTTGCTCACGAGGTCGTCTAAAAATACAATTAATAACAAAATTTGACTTACAAATCTACTTCCATTAACAATACAAATATTGATTTATCAGAAATTAAAAACAACATTAAAAGATGACGTTATGATAAATAAATTGATAAATGTGTGTGTGTGTGTGTGTGTGTGAGTGTTTGTGAGTTTGCATGCGTCATCAAACTCACTAATTGATATACTAGTAATCATAATCCAGTAAACGGAATATACATTGCTTTTTTGATCATCACAAACTTAGAATCAATATTTCAACTTTTTTTTCATGGTATCTAAAACGAATAGTCTTGCTTCGTCATATAATGGACAATAAAGAGAATGGTGATAACTATTTCTGGATCTTATACCATATCGAGAACACAAGCAACTTTGTATAAATTGCTATTTAATAAGATGACGATAATCGAAGTCGCGTTAGAATGATGTTCTATGTAAAAATGTTTCGGAACTTTTGAATATTGAGCTCTCAAGCCCATCTTGTAACGTGAAGAAATGTCAATATTTCGAATATTGAAGTTTTAGCCGTTCCATTATCTAACGATAGATGAAAAATGAGTCATAACTGGTGGAAAGTATACAGAAAGCATTTATAAGTTCTTCGCCATTACGTAGAATATAAAAGGAGTAACTAAATACCGAAGTTGCTGTGAGATAACATCAAGTAAAAGGAGGCACACCACTATTACGGCCTCCCGTTGACTCGTATGTTAAATTCCGTGATTTCAAAAATTCACATAAAATAGAAATAAATATTCCTAGGTGCGGGAACTTGTTATTCCGTTAACAGATCACCAACACGATAAAATAAACGCATTTAAACCATATGTTTTATGTCAAATAAGAAAATGAAATTCAATTGAAACGTTCCGGTTAATTTTGTACATAGTCACAACAGAGAATTTTCGGTATTTGGTCGCATTTCAATCGATCCGTTCTGGCCCGTTACGCAACTTAATCATGTTTTATTTCAATTGTTCTTTGCTCTCCGTCATTCACCTAGAAATACTCTATTATCTTGTTGATTATAACATGTTTTTGTTTTGGGTCGTTTTAACCTGGATATGGGATGTTGTCTCCTTGACATTTACCCCATTTCCTTTCTTTTTCATATGTATCAATTGACTGGAGTCACTACAAAATTAAAACGCACTATTTTTAATAGTACTATATTTTCGAGGTCTGTCAAAAATCGGCGTATTGAAACAGTGTAGTGCCCCCTTAAATATAATGTACAGTTTTTATTCTTCGTGCTATTGAACATAGAAATTTTCTTTTTTACGTCTTGACTGACGAGATTCCGAGCAAGTCTCAAAAAAAAAAATAAAGAATCGATTCTATATTTTTTTGGCGAGCCTGCAACTATCTGAGCTGCTTCGTGTTGAATTTATTGTTCGATTTGATTTACATTTCGAAGGAACAAACATCCCATTTTTCAAGCGCATAGTTATGTAGATGGGTTATATTATGTAAATTAAATTTTTGCCGATTATATCTGTTTAAAGTGCAACTTTAAACTTTGCAAAGTACTGACACTCGACCAGCTCTGTTCGTAAAAAAAAATCTAACTATGACTTTATCACTTACAATTTGCCTAGAAATTTTCATATAACATTTTGTGGTCATCAACAAATTTTACATGTTAACATGTTCGATCCTTTTCAAAAACGATTGACTGTTTATTGTGATCTTGAAAATTTGGGAACAAAACACATTCTTTTTTCTTGGGATGTAGTTACCATTTGAAATATCATTCGTCTATTTTTGAAACGTCTGAATTAGCCTAATTTCTTTTTAATTTTCTGTATAGCTTTTCAAGTATACATCATCAGCCAATAATCTAGTCAAACTTTCAGCATTTCCATGTCATTTATACTAAACAGTTTAGGGTAAGCAACAAATCTAGTCAATTATCTAGTCAAACTTTCAGCATTTTCATGTCATTTATACTAAACAGTTTAGGGTAAGCAACAAATCTAGTCAATTATCTAGTCAAACTTTCAGTATTTTCATGTCATTTACACTAAACAATTTAGGGTAAGCAACAAATCTAGTCACTTATCTAGTCAAACTTTCAGCAATTCTATGTCATTTACACTAAACAATTTAGGGTAAGCAACAAATCTAGTCAATTATCTAGTCAAACTTTCAGCATTTTCATGTCATTTATACTAAACAATTTAGGGTAAGCAACAATTCTAGTCAATTTTCATGTCATTTATACTAAACAATTTAGGGTAAGCAACAAATCTAGTCAATTATCTAGTCAAACTTTCAGCATTTTCATGTCATTTATACTAAACAATTTAGGGTAAGCAACAATTCTAGTCAATTATCTAGTCAAACTTTCAGCAATTTATGTCATTTATACTAAACAGTTTAGGGTAAGCAACAAATCCCTGAGGTAATCCACCCTGAATTTATCTCAATCTGCTATTTATGCATCAATGGGATGGATCAGATAATTGAAGTGGTATGGTTTTATTTAGTAACAGAATAGCTTATCTGGTTTACCATATGTGATATAAAGTTTTTTTTTTTCGCATATAATCCCACCACAGCAATGACTGACCTAGCGAAAGAGATCCTTCTACGGCCGGTTTGACAAGGAAATTTATCTTGTATTCCAGGGAGGAATTTTTGGTAACAATTTATACCAATAGGCATTAATGGATATACTGTTGTTAGGCATAAATTAAAAATGTAACTTGTCTTTACGAGTGCTGATTATTATACGTAGCTTGACATTTTGTCAGATTGTTTTATATACAAATAATGCTAAGCGTAACATTATTTGAGACAAGACACCAGCAAAATAATTTTATATGACAGAATAAATCAATAACACACGTCTGATTATTTAATGTATTTCACTACATAAACCTAAATATATAGATACAATAATCCTACGTTACTGACCTTAACACAATATATTTGTAATTAAATGTGTTAAAGCTGTCAAAAAACACAAACTGAAACATCAATGAATTAAAAATGGTATTTTGATTTGAACATAACTCTACTAATTATTTGATTTTATAAATTTAATTAAAAATTTGAATTTGGAAAGTCTGACATATAATTTGAACAATATAAACATAATGCCCTTGGATGAAGGTGTTAGGGTAGATTAACACACGAGGTAAAAATTATCACCCGAGACAACGTCGAGGGTGATAATTTTTCACCGAGTGTGTTAATTGAACTAACACCTTCATACAAGGGCATTATGATTTTAATTATACTGAATGCTTAATGTACATTATGTCAAAAATCATTATTCTTAAAATTATTATAATAATGATATATTTTTTATGCAACATCAAAAACACATAGACAAATATTCGATCAGTACTGTTTTATTGAAATGTAGCTAGCTTAATCGCTTTAACTCCAATTAAATTTGTGAAAAGGTTTTTTTTAATATGGTTTGGTCACTTTTATTTTACAACAACAAAAGTGACGAGAAAATAAGAATCTGTGTACATCGATGACGTCATCGATCGGAGCGGGTGTTAATTTTAACATTAACACCCGCTGCTAATGATTAACACATGCTGCTAAGAATGGGCGTTGCTAATGAAACGTTAGTGAAAATTAACAAATGCCGATTATCCAATGAAATAACCGGATAATTTAAGAAATTTGCATGAAGTATAATAAAGTATTTTATCACCTCCTATAATTTTAATTGATTTAGATATTATGCACATATATGATACAAAGTTATATGATTAGCACAGATCTTTATAATAACAAACTTCCGAACTTACTGTAGATTTAGTTTCTTCTGCAAGTGGCCATTGGACAAAATATCTCTCTTCAGTGCAGATAAAATCTTTTAACATTTTTGGAAGACCATAAATTTCAAAGATGTTTAATGAGGAAGATACACCTTATTTTGAACCAAATTTACAAAACTTAAGTTATAAACTAGAAAAACTTGGAGCAAAACTCACTAATATATATCCTTCGCTCCCTTATTGGACTCCAGAAGTTTAACATTAAACAAAAAACAAAAAAATCAAGTTATATCAAATTTTTGAATAGCTGGTGCACAATGGCAATATCAACTGAACATTCTGTTAAAGTGTCATCGATCAAGTGGAGGAGTTTCCGCCACAAAGTATGTACCCACATTGCAGACGGAATAACGAACGGGCGAACGGACCAACGGACGAACTGACACCATTATCACTATATACCGTCCGTTAAAGCGGGGGTATAATAACAATAGAATAAGTATGAAAAGTATTGTTTAATCAATAACTGTAGCTTGGTAAAGAAATTAGACTATCATCAAACATATACAAATTTAGAGCCTGTTCTAAAAAGAAATCGGAAGAAAATGTTGAAGTAGAAAAGTAATATTAGGCGGATTAAAAGACGACATAAATGTAATAAAAACTAAATCGTGCAAGTCAGACGAAAAAGTATGTTTTAACTGTAAGCGGCTTTGTTATACAACCTAAAGAAGGCGGATCTTCCACGAGTATTTTTTCTATCTTAAAAAAGTTTCCATTTCATCGACGTCAAAAGTGTAATTATAATATACAGCATGAATGATTTAAATTCACAATTGAAAACTTCATATGGAAATGCCAAGTTTTTATCAAATTCTAAACACTAAAAATACTGAGGCTTCATTCCGTGTATGACACTCGGTAGATGTCCTTGGTACTGGATTGTGCTTCCTATTTCGATTTATTTGGTAATGAGTACTTTTTTTAACAACTTTTGGATTATGGCTTTCCATGTCATTTGATTCTAATGCTGCTGATGAGAGGTGACTCCTTGAAACACGTGTACAACATAACTAAATTTACTGTTACTCCTTGAAACACGTGTACAGCATAACTAAATTTACTGTTACTCCTTGAAACACGTGTACAGCATAACGAAATTTACTGTTACTCCTTGAAACACGTATACAACATAACGAAATTTACTGTTTTTAATGCAACTTGGGTATTTTTGTATTTTTTTTCTTTTAGTCCGTTTGGAAGTTGTATTTTACGGAATAAGTTTTTTTTAAACTCGTGGAACAAGACAAATTTGGATATCGTCCACGTGTGTACGAAGTATTTTGTCAATCCTCGCTTTAATGAACATGTCCCGGAAGGAGATTGAACTTAACATTATCAACATGGCGGGTGTCTTATACGAAACAGAAGATGCTGACTCTACCTATTCACCCGATCTCATTCCTAGTTTTATATGGGTCCGTGTTGTTCACAAATAACTAAATACCGAAGTTACTGTGAATTTATTTTCTGCATATGCGCATTTCGACAACTTATGTCTCTTCAGTGCAGATAAAATCTAAACGTTTGGAAGACCAAAAAACTCAAAGATGTTCAAAAACTGATAGAGAACAAACAACCAATATGATCTAAATGTAAAGCCAAAATCAGCTAAGGACAGAGCTGTGCATGAGGGAGATAATCCTTACTTTTCAACAAAATTTACAAAAATTTAGATATTGCAAGGATTCGAAAAGAATCGGCTTAATTTCGGGTCAGCACCGAAGTACTGACTACTGGGCTGGTGAATGCCCTCGGGGACTAACAGTCCACCAGCAGAGGCATCGACCCAGTGGTTACAAATAACTAAATACCGAAGTTAATGTGAATCTATTTTCTGCATATGCGCATTTCGACAACTTATGTCTCTTCAGTGCAGATAAAATCTAAACGTCACAAGCGCGTATTAATCGTGTCAATTTCAGGAATGTCAGCCGTGAAATCTATGCCTTGAAAATTATAGTATTAACCAATCAGATAACAAGATTAATGACAAACTACATCAGAATTGGTAATAACAAAATTACAGAACAGAATTGTCAAAGTCATGAGGCAAAATGAAAAAGGCAGGTAGAAAATACCGGAAACGCAAGGGTCCTGACTCCATACCGGCATTTCAAAACAAATTATGGATTAAGCAAGTTTAATGGTGGGCCTCCCTTTACATTGCGGAAGTCTCCAGCAACAACTTCATAGCAATTTCTATTGATAGGTCGTAAGAGAGTGAAATAATCGTCTCAGTGCTTAATAAAGTGAGTCTGTGAAAGATCGGATGAGTGGAGGATTGGTAAATGGCATTTCCAAACGCTAAGACAAACACAATTAAAATCCGAGGTACATGTCACTTCTCTTACCCTAAAACAAAATCAAGGTAAAAGTTCATCCTATGCATCATCCCATAACACCTTTGTTTAAATTCACAGTAACTTGTAACTTCTGTATTTAGTTATTCTTCAATTTTCTTCCATAGTTCCAGAGCAGATGATAATTTTCCAATAGGTCGAATATTAAAGTTTCCCTTTCAAGTTCACAATTAAAGCCATCCTTTCCTCACAGTCTTATATAATAAATATTCATACTTCAATTGTGTAATACAAAAAACAAATATTATCTTGTTTATGGATTTGTGCTGGTGGACATGTGCAGATTTTTCTCCCATGCATCATTCTTTTAAAGTTACCATCATTTTGCTACTATGGTCAAGAGGAGATTATGAAATTGTGCAAAGTTAACAGACAGACAAAGGATGACAGTATTCATACTGACGTTTCGGATCAGATGAGATAAAAAAAGGAAAATAGGATATAAAAGAATTTGTTTTTCCTCTGCTGGATTTGACTTTACTACGCGAGTTGACATGTTCGACAAGGCGGCAGTCTTATAAGAAGCAGGAGATGCTAACTCTACCTGTACATCTGATCTCACCCTCAGTTTTTATTGGGTTAATATAGTTCATATGTATGTATGTCTTCATTTTATTTTTCCCGTACTCATGTGATGACCTTGTTTCTTGGTGTTTCCGATGTTGCCGTTGTCCCCGGATTTCTCGTTTTCGACTGACGGTTAGGTTCTCACTTACTTTGTTGAACGACATAGTAAAGATGAAACAGTGGTCGCAGGCAATGCATGTAGTTCACTGGAATTTTTTAAGACAAGTGTGACATAAGTAGTAAGACAAATAAACGCAAAAAAAAACACAAATATAAAATAATATACAGTTACTGTCTTTTGTTGAGGTAAATGTGCAGTGTTATTGACTTTTGGGGAAACAGATATTCATCGAGCCGCATGGCGAGGTGAATATCTGTTTTCCCAAAAGTCAATAACACTGCACATTTACCGAAACTAAAGACAGTAACTGTTTTATTCTATTATCCGATAAATACAAAATAATGCTTTTTATTATGTATTATACTATACACCTAGAAATTTTCTATGGGTGTCGAATTAACGATTGAAGAGGCTTTGAACATTTGCATAAAATAAATGAAATATATACTTTTCAAAAAATATTTTGAGGATAAGTAAAACAATAAATATAACATTATTATTGTCTTTACTGTCAGAAATTTACAGATTCTAGCTAACACTGAGTTTGCGGCTTTTTTCCATTGTTCGTCATTGGTGGGAGATTGTGAAGAAGGGAGGGAATTGACATTTTAATGTAACAAGCGAACGTTCTTTAAAGACTTTATTTAAAGAATAAATTTTTTATCCTAAATAATCGATGATTTCTGTCTTTTAAATGAATGCTTGTGTTCTTCCTTTTCACTCCTTGCATCTGTGTAATGTGCGACGATTCTGCGCTATGTGTTGTCGACATCCGTTGGGAGATTTTTTCCCAAAATATTGTGTGAACGCCTTTACCAGTGTTACGCTGACTTGTTTCGTATTTTAAGTGTCTTCCTCTTTGCATATTTGCACCATTTTCGCTGATCTTCTTTTCTTTAGATGAAGCAATTCTGTTTTTAGTGATGCCGATGACGTTGTCACGCGACAATGTTACATAGCAATGTGATTGGACGATATAAATACGGGATTTCCCTTTTTCTAAAAATATGTCGCACGTGACGTTTCCCGCGGTGAATATCCTTTTCATAGAGTGAATATCCTTTCTATCGAGTGAAAATCCTTTTTATTCATTTTAATGTCAATGCAACTTTACCATTAGTATTTATATATTATAGAATAATAAGTTTTATCCTATCACTATACTGATGTACTAATTATCTTTCTAGTGATCACTACAAATAAAATTTAGTGTCAAAAATAGAAATATTACAATGCAATACTTTTGAAATTTTTCGTTCACGGTTAGTCCTAAAAGGTGACAACATGTTTAACTTAATGATTAAATAATCTTTCTTTATTATCGTTCAAGTGTAGAATGATATTTCATAAAGTTCCAAACTTACACTAATACATGTACAAGACAATATTGTTTTGCCTCTGGATATTTAACCGACTGTATGAATTACGCAAGTAACATATTTGTTATATCAGAATGTGCAGAAAACATTATTTTTTATGGTTAATTGGAAAATTAAGCCATTAAACTTAAATTTAGAATAAAACATATACTTGCAGATGCTGTGACAAACATATCATATAAGGCAAATAGTGAAACTCGCATACTAGAAAATATTGCAATAACTGTTATATATTGTTAACAGTGTCGTTGGTTTGGTTATCTATTCCCTATATGTTAACAAAATGGAACATTTCTTGCAAATTATTGCCAAATGTATATTTTGTTCTTTCCGTTGTCTATGACATTTCAATAATGATTGCAGTTGAGTTGCGGGCTACAATAATGGCAGTGGAGGTTTAAAAACCGATTCAACCTAATATTTCTTTTAAATAGGGTCTGTAAGTCTCGTTAAATTTTGAAACTACCGGGTACATAAATTGTACCCGGAAGTTGCATTATGTACCGAAATATATGACGTTGCAAACAATAACTCAAAAGTTATATTACTGAAACGTCATCTTTTGGCGGGAAACGTTTTCAAATTTCAATTTTATCGTGAAATCTGAGTGTCATATGACGAGACTGACAGACCTTATAGCGGTACAAAGTCAGGACCATCGCCAATTACATTTCCGATGGTTTTGCACTTTCATTTTCCTTTTTGCCTGAATATTTCGGTTCCTGACATTTCTGTCCTCTAATTATTACCCTCATTTACATTTTCTAAGAAACTCAACAGGAATGACCTTATCTCATTTTTATATAATGTAAATCACTATAAGAGTTTTAAATAGAAATTACAAGAACGTTTTAAGAAGGATAATTGCTTGTTGCTAGTCACATTTTAACTAAAGTGGAAATCAAACATTAAAGATCTCTGGGTAATATTTCATTTTACAGCCGATATATATGTTAGGAGCAATAAGCAAAATCAAACATTAAGCTTATTTCTTAAGCAATAAGCTAATGCCTAGGCACTTATTAACTGCCTGAAATTTTCTGAAATTATTGATGTCAAATTATGACTTTTTCCTAGGCAGTAATTAATGTTTTGAAATGAAATTAAGACATTAGATATAGGCGGAAGGTTTGGGTCCAATGAATCTAGTTTAACCCCGCCGCAGCAGGTTTGCTCCTGTCCTAACTCAGGAAATTTATTACGCCTTTGTGTGTCTTGTCTTTTTTCTAGTTAGTTTACTTTATGTCTATAGGAGTCTAGGATGATGTTTATTTCGCTGAACTTGATTGCTCTTTATTCAGGGGCGGACACCGACATGTCGTTGGGTGTGGGGTTTTCTCACCGTTCATTGAAGATCTTACGGTGGCTTTTAGTTGTTATTACTCCCCTTCGGGTCGGTGTCTCTTTGACACATTCCCGGTTTCCCCTTTTTTTTCTAATATTGTTATTAAACAACATTTAAGCTTTGAACAAAGTATAATAGTGCTAAAGGCAGTTTCAAAACTTTATTTCTAACCTCGTATTAACACTTCTGAGTACTTTTCATATCACTTATAAATTATTTTATAATCTATTCGTTTGAAAGTTGTGGATATCAAGTAGTCCCAATTTGAGGGAAAATTTAGTATTGAAATGAAAAATTGAACAAAACAAGAAGCATACAATTATTTATTACAGAAAAATATCATGGAATTCTGGAATTACTCAAGAAAACTACAATGCCAAAAAAGATATAATTTGCTCAATATTATTCTTCAACAAGATTTGATATTCTCTCTGTTTATGTCGAGCTTTAAGCCCGGGGGTTCAAGTCATATTTTTTGAAATTCTACCAATGAACTTTACTTTTAGAATTTGTTTCAATTAGAACAAATATTTTCACTAATTGGATATCAGAAATATTCGATTCTGTTGGATAGAACATTGTTATTAAAATTTTGTGACCAAAGCTTTTACCATTTCTTCAATATGCAGAATACCAGTTTTCAGAATGACTGCAATATGGAACGTTGTGAATTCAAAAGCTTTTAAGCTTTAAAAATCGACTTAACGGACAATTTTCAACCAAAAGAACAGTAATGAACACAATAGATATTCATTTGAATGTTTGGACCATCCACGGTGCTCAGGCAATAAAACAGCAATGAATATTCATGAAATCGTTTTTACCAACTACAGTAGCCAGGCAACATAACAGTAATGAATATTCGTGAAATCGGTTTGACAGGCAATAGAACTTACCAGGCAATAGAACACACTAGTCAATAATACACTATATAATAGAACACTAAAAAGTTAAAATCTCCAAAATAGTTAAAAAAAAAAAAAAACAAAACAAAACTAAATAAAACATTAAATCATTGCAATTAGGTAACCATACATACACGTCAAATCAAACAAATTTAATAAAAATGCCAAACATCATCAATTATGTAATTAAAACGGAAAAATATAGCATTAAGAAAATTAAGTCTACATGGAAAAGTAGAATTTTTTAATGTGAAACACGTGGTGCAACAAATGCAACTTCCATATTTTTGTATTTATAAACAGGGACATGTATTTCATTTGACCCATATTAAAATCCATGTTTTTATTGCTCATCTGATTAATTATATCATTTTTTTTCTTTTTTATGTCGTTTCCATTAGATTTGTCTTTTTTGCCTCATGGACCTCGACTTTGACAACTCAGTAATTTTGTTATTACCCTCAGTGTCCTCGTATCGTTTTATTTACAATGTTGCAAATGTCTTTGAATTATTCTTTTTTAGTGACGTTTCGGAAGTTCATGAGGCAAAATGAAAAAAGACAGGTAGAAAACACCGGCAAAAATATTTTCTGCAATGGTCCTGACTCGAGATCGGCATTTCAAGACAAATTGTTGATTAAACCAGTTTAATGTCGGGCCAAACGCCACTTATATTGCGGTCACATCCTGCAGGAACTCCATATCAGTTGCTATTGATAGGTCGTAAGAAAGTGAAATGATCATCTCATTACTTAATAAAATGAGTTTGTGAAAGCCATAAGATAAGGATATATTTCCATTTTTACACTTTACTTAACACTGATATAAACTTTAATCTGATCTATATCTCACATGACTATAAAATTATAGCAAAATGAAAAATCAAGACGTAGGAAATAATATGAAATAAATAAATAATTCAATAAATAGGACAAAAAAAAATTAGTTTAACTCTAAATCAGTACTTACTAACACTCTAATCATTAATACAAATAGAAAAAGAAGGGACACGGGGAATATGTCAAAGACCAACGACCCAAAGGAGAGCAACAACAACTCAAAGCCACCATAACATCTTCAATGAACGGTGAGGAAACCCCACACCCAACGGCAGGTCGGAGTCGGCCCCTAAATAAAGAGTAACCAAGGTCAGCGAAATAAACATCATGCTCGACTCCTATAGACATAAAGTAAACTAACTAGAAAACAGACAAGACACACAAAGGCTTAATAAATTTACTGGCTTGGGACAGGCGCAAACCTGCTGCGGCGGGGTTAAACTAGTTAAATATAATTTAAGATAAAAGAAAAGAGAAACATTGCACTGCAATACTTTTGAAATCTTTCTAACTCTATTAGTCCTAAAAGGTTACAACGTGTTTTACTTAATGACTAAATAAATCTTTCTTTATTATCGTTCAAGTGATGAATGTTATTTCATAAATTTCTAACTTACACCAATACCAATGCAAGATACATGTAATATTTTTTTTTGCCTCAGGATAAGAATCGACTTCATGTATTACGCAATTCAGCTGTTCATTTATTTTTTTCTATAGATCATTATTTTTAAAGATTTTATTGGAAAAGTAAGCCAGCAAAATGAAATTTAGGATTAAACATATACATGTAGGTGCTCTGATAAACATATAAGCTAGCAGATGTAAGAAATTTCCGTACATTCGCTCTCCTTCTGAATATTGCAATATCTATATTAAATTGTAAACATTGTTATTGGTTTTGTTATTTAAAGCCTTTAATTTAAACAAAAAAAAAACAACCTCTTTTGGACATCATTGCTCAATTAACGTTTACATTGTCTACGAACATTCAAAAGCGATTTTTGTTGAGTTGCTTATACAAACATGCCGACAAACAAGACAGTCTTGCCAGTTTCTACTTAGTTTACTTTATGTTTATAGAAGTCTAGGATGATGTTTATTTCGCTCAACTTGATTACGGTTTATTTAGGGCCCACTCCGACCTGCCGTTGGGTGTGGGGTTTCCTCGCCGTTCATTGAAAATCTTATGGTGGCTTTGAGTTGTTATTACTCCCCTTGGTCTCTTTGACACATTCCCCGTTTCCCTTCTTTTTTCTATTGCATTAAACTTAAAAAAAATTTTGTTCAACAATTAACCGAAAATATCTATGAATTTTTATGAACATTGTTTTATTTCTTGTTGTATTAAACGAGATATTTATATCGGAACTATCGTTTTTAAGGTAGATCGGTAGTCTTCCGCCATTTTGAATTTGTTATATATACTGTTGTGGTTTTATCTGCTTTTTAAATATGCAATATTTTTATTTGTAATGTATCAATAAATATATCAGTCAAACAAAATGCAAATGACCTGCATTGACTTCATTTTAAATGTATTTATCTAATTAGATAAGGTATGGTAATTTGATGATTAAATAGTTTGGCAAAGGATATTTGAAAAAGGGAGATACTCTGATAAAAATATTTTACATGGATATCACTATGAAAATTCACATTTTATAAAGTATTTGGAAAACAAAGTCGATGATCTTCATCTTTCTTCACATTTTTAAAAGTAAGTGAGAACCGAACCGTCAATCAAAAGAACGAACAATCCAAGGACAATGGCAACATCGGACAAACCGAGAAACAAGGACACCACTTAAGCACGGGACAAAAAAGAAAAATGAAGACACACATACATATGAACAACACGGACCCAATAAAAACCATGGGCGAGATCAGGTGTACCGGTAAAGAAAGCATCTCCTGCTTCTTATAAGACACCCGCCGTGTTGAACGTGTCAAATCCGGTAGTAAAGTCATATCCGATAGAGGAAAAACACATGTTAGTTGCAGAGGGAAAGATCTGTTGTCATCTGGGAAACAGATATCCCATAGCGATCCAAAAGATCGTGATGTCGACCGTAAAAATTCTGTAGTGATGACTTTAAGTTTTTGGTAACGTACCCTTGCTTAAGTAGTCTTTTTGTAAGCAACTGAGCTCTATAAAGGAAGTCACTGTAACGATCACAAGCCCTTGAGTAGCGAAGGAGTTGTGAGATGTAAACTCCATATGCTGGTGCTTTTGGAATGTTGCTACAAAGAAAAGGGAAGTTGACTATTGGAAAAGTGAAGTCATCGCGTTTGTCACACAGGCTAGTTTGTAATGTCTCTCTGTTGTCAATTCCAAGATGAGGTCAAGGAACGAAGCCGCTGTGGAAGTATCTGTAGTATCCTTAATTTCAAGCTCTTTTGGATAAATAAGATGAATAAAATCACCAAAGCGAGGGTTGTTTATTGATAAAATATCATCTATAAAACGGAAGCTGAAATTAAAGGACTGGGCCAGTTTTTTGTCTTTTTTTGAAGATGCCCTTCAATGAATTCCGCATCATAAGAGTGGGGAAACAGATCGGCTAAAAGAGGTGCACAGTTTGTGCCTATTGGAATTCCAATGGTCTGTTGAAAAACAAGTTCTCCAAACTGGACAAATATATTGTCGATCAAAAATTCTAACATTTTTATCACTTCTTCCTCTGTGTATTTTTTCTGTGATTCTGAGTCATATTTCAGAAAGTATGCTTGTTCTCTGCCTTTGACAATGTACTTATATCTTCGTTCGCCGTTCTTACGGGAGAAACATCTATGAATTATATCTTTCAGCCGAGATTTCAGTTGTTCATGAGGAATGGTAGCATAAAGTGTGGAGAAGTCAAATGTTTTAATGCTGTTGCAATGCAATAATGATCTAGATTTCAGGATGTCGAGTAGATCTTTGGAGTTTTTTAATATCCACATTTCATTTACACCACTTCTTGAAAAGCTAGTATCACAGTATTTCTGAAGGCCCTCTTTTACGGCTGTCAAGATGGAGGTTAAAAGCTTAGAAAGAGGTTTTGTGGAACATTTTGCAGATCCAGCGATGTATCGTTGTTTGTATGGGCATTTGTGTAACTTCGGTAACCAGTACAAGGAAGGAAGATAAAAGTATGTTTAAAGTGCTATTATATGACTAAAATAAGAAGAAATCTATCGAATAGTTTTAAAGAAAACATCAAAATACCTCTTTTCCTATATATTCATTAGAAATATTTGATTATTTTGATATCAGTTATTTTAAAAACAAGCACGGTGACCCCCCTTTTTAATTTTTTTTATTCCAATGCTGATATAATAAGGAAACTTTTCTGAGAAAATAAAGAAAATCTATTGAAAAAAAATTTGGAGTACCCATCTACCTTAAGTGGAATAACTAAATACCGAAGTTACTGTAAATTTAATTTCTGCATATGCGCATTTCGACAACTTATGTCTCTTCAGTGCAGATAAAATCTAAACGTTTGGAAGACCATAAACTCGAAGATGTTTAAAAACTGAAAGAGAAAAATAACCAATATGATCTAAATGTAAAGCCAAAATCAGCTAAGGACAGAGCTTTGAATGAAGGAGATACTCCTTCGTTTTAAACAAAATTTACAAATATTTAGATATCGCAATGTTCCAAATAGAATCGGCTTTCGGGTCAGCACCGAAGTACTGACTACTGGGATGGTGTATACCAGCCGTCCAAATGTCCAAACGAAAAAGCTCGTTCATAGAATAACTTTCTCTAATTTTAATTCACCTTTCACACAAAGGCGTTTATATACATAAATGTTACTACTTCGATGTGATTTCAGATAGCCAGAGGAGTAATATATAAGTAAATATATTCAAAGTAAAATTTACGACAAAAGGGACGATTTTACTTTTGAAATTATAAAATTCTCTAACATGGACGGTAATATCCCAGCCTCTCCTGCTTACGGAGTTTATGTTTCAAAGTTTATAATTCACGCGAGAACCAGTACAAATTACACATACTTTCTAATTAGACATAGTTTTTCTCCGACCGATTTAATAATCAAGGCTAAAAAAATCCTTCTTATGCGATATTTAAACAGTTATCTAATTTAATCAAAAACTCTAATGATTTAAAAATATATCTAATCTTCAGCAGAACTTAATTTTTGCAACAATATTAAAAACTCTTTTTTACAACACTTTTGACCCCCGCGTCAACGAATACTTTTCAATTTCATTCATTAGTCTCTCTTCTCCAAAAAATGGTGAAAAAGATATTCATATTTGGTATTGGTTAAATTAAACGTATTTTTTTTTACAAACAACACACCGATCCAAACAAAAAAAGGGCACCGAAGCGGATATGATTTCTATGATCGATGTTTCAAATGATAATATATTCTTTTTGACGTTTGGGGAATCGTTTTCAAACGGACATTCCGACTACAAATGCGTTATATATTGTAAGCCACTCCTAGCAGATGATATTCGTACGATGCAAGATTCATAAAAGTTCTAGTCCAGAAGAAAGAGCAAAATCTAGCAAAAACTTTTACCTTCAGCCCCTGTTAAATGGATTATATTTAATCGCTTAACAATCCTCGATTTAAGGATTATCTTCCTATCCTCTAACAAATGATCTGGAAATTAAAGAGACCACTGATATACCCATTCCAGCATATATCCTGGACTTTTACCTTAATATTAACAACTCGATAATTTGAAATCCAAATCTTCTGACAAACAAAAGGATTTTGCCTTTCCGAGTGTAAATTTTCCATTACTGATCTCTAGCATATGGAGTCTATTTTTCACAGCTAATTCGCTACTGTCGTGCAGGTAATTTTTACGTCGACTTCATCAATAGTGCGAAATTACTATCTCAAATGCCACTTATCCAGGGCTATGTTCAATTAATATTGTCACTGAAAGCATTTCTCTGTCTGTATGTGATCCCTAAATTATCATGAATTCTAGAATAACGATTTTTGGTTGTTATGATATTTAAAATAACAGATAGGTACCATTTTCAGGAGAGATTTTTTTACAAATTAAAGATACTTAATAAGTAATTCGTGATTTTAGCTCGGATTAAACAAAAGTTCAAAATATATCGTACTCTTAGCAAAAAAAAATTAGAGTTGCAGATACAAAGATAGGCAGGCTTAAAGGTGATTATATTAACAGTATTCAAATGAAAGATAAATTGTTTAGTATTTACATTTTTATGTAGATTACGCTCATTATGTTGACATTTTTCGGTCAAACTAAAAGATCATAGATGTGAAGGTGAATGAAGAGTTTAAAATAAACAATAACTTCTACGTTTACGGTTTGTGTTATATCAACTTTATTGTCGTCATCATCTCGAGTGGAAATGAAATATTAAAGAAATATGCATATACTTTGTTGATTACCGAATCTAGACATGAGACATCCACAATACGGATCACATCTGTTGGCGGAGGCTATAAACTATATTTAAATTTATTTAGGAAACGAAGTTATGCTGTATTTAATTCGGATGATTGCTTTTGTATTCAAAAAATGACAACGTTAAATGTAGGAGACATTATACATCAACAATAATATAAATAAATATTGGAATAAATCAGCAGCACATATCTGATTATTGTTATAATTTAATTACATAGACATTAATTGGGAAAATTATGTGACTGACCTTTACACAGAAGTAAACCGAATAATAAAACTGTCAAAGACATAAATTAAACGACAACAGTTTGTGATTTTTACAAACTAATACCAAAGGATGAAGTAAGGTGAGGTGTTTGAAATTCCTGAATGCCATTCGGATTCCTCGGATGTTACCCATTATTACAATTACTATCATCCTTTTTCCAACTAAAGTACCTGTGTCTTAAGCTAGTGAACGATTACAACATATAAAAAAACACTGGGCACTCATCAAGTTGAATGTAAAAAAACTTGGCATTATACAATAGTGAGACGCAGGCACTTTAAACAAGTGGTCAGTCCGGTTATAAACTCAGGATCTGTCCATAGATATCTCTGTCTCAGCATTAGAAAGACTAAATAATTACGCCTCTCTCTCGTAAAGTTATTTTTTTCAGACATCCAGAGTTGTCAATGTAGAGGTAAAGGTCCAGGTATGATGCTGATGACGTATCAGTGGCTCTTTATAATC
>MJUU01005799.1:15588-39711 GCA_002080025.1 Modiolus philippinarum
CCCCCTACCATGGGATTTTGAACCCCCCTATCAAAACATGTAACTTGTATGCTAAGATATTAATTTTTCTATGCTGCCATGGTATTCTGACCCCCTATTATGGAATTATGCACCCATCTGCAAATTGTGACATTTAGTCAACCATGGAATTTTGACCACCCCCCGACCATGGGATTTTGAACCCCCTATCAAAACATGTAACATGTATGTTTAGTTATTAACTCTCTATGCTGCCATCGTATTCTGATCCCCTATTATGGAATTTTGCACCCCCATATGAAAACTGTGACGTTTAGTCAACCATGGAATTTTGACCCACCTACCATGGGATTTTGAACCCCCTATCAAAACATGTAACGGTATGTTTAGTTATTAATTCTCTATGCTGCCATGGTATTCTGAACCCCTTTCATGTAATTTTGCACTCCGATATGAAAACTGTGACGTTTCGTCAACCATGGGATTTTGACCTCCTACCATGGGATTTTGAACCCCCTTTTTGAGAATATGAAATTAAGGGGGTTCGATTTTCCATGATGGGGTTCAAAATAAAATGGAATAAAATTGACCCCGGGGTCAATTTTCCATATGGTATTTTGACCCCGGGTTCATTATTCCATATGGAATTTTGACCCCGGGGTCAATTTTTTGGGGGGTTCAAAATTCCATATGACACCGGGGATAATATAGAGCAGTTTTAAACCATGGCCCATTCTCCAGGATAGGAACTTCAGGGTCGTTTTTCTCAAGAGTTGTGTGAATTTTAGACCAATTACTGTTTCATTTAAAGAGAAAATGTCTAATTTATTTAACAAAATAAAATGGTATAGTTGGCCACGATTAAAAGATAAAAAACACAAAATGTACAAATTAAAAAAAACATAAAAATGACAAAAATGGAAAAAGAGGGATTGAAGACTGCCCAGCGTTTCGGCCTATATGACCTTCGACTAGGGGACTACCGGCCTTTTATGTGTTTTTTAATTTGTTTATCTTTTAATCGTGGCCAACTATACCATTTTATTTTGTTTCATAGTTAATCTTTGGCCATCGCACAACATATTTATATTTTTATATCTAATTTATATACTAGTATATTGTTGTTTATGTGTCTATAGATGAATACATTTTCCACGAAAGAAATAGAAATTATTCTGTAACAATAAACATAAATGGCTAAGATTTTACGGAGTCGTTACATGGACTCGTTGTTCTCTTAGAACTATAGTGGGTCATAAGTTTCTATTACACTGTTAAACAGATGTTGCCTTTATCTACGCCACGCATGCAAGCCTTCCTGGAATCAATGTCTTCTTCTTTCAAACGTAAGATGTTTTTACCTTTCTTTTTTCCCAAATTCTCTACTCAGTAAACTTTGTTGAGTAACCAATAACTAAATACCAAAGTTATTGTAATTAAGGTTCTGCAAATCGTTTCTCATCTATCTCAGTCTTCATACAGCATATCTTCTATCCAAGTTCTTCATCCAACCAAAAATGTTTTTTTTATATATATTTCTTTGCACCGTGTCTTTTTCACAAATTCTCTACTCGGTAAATTGTGGTAAGTAATAACTGAATAATTAAGTTATTAAAATTAAAGTTCTGAAAATCTTTTTCTCTCTTCTCTATCTCACTCTTCATACAACATATCTTTCATCCAAGTTCGAGTGTTTTATCAAGCATATATCCGACATCAAAATATTGTCCAAACTTTCTTGCATTATTCGGGAAAGTTTGTTTTCTTTCATATTATTTCATATTATATAGAAATACTCGATATCTAAATCTTCATCAAATTTGGCATCAATGGAATACTAGGAAAACGAAACTGACCCCAAGAGGCATATCATTCCCATTTCCGGTTTACGTTTGAAATCGCTAAGCCAAGTACTTCTAATTTACGTCAGTATTTTTTTCTGTCTACTTCTCTTTTGTATCTCCTAGCAACGCTCTATCTCAGCTCCACACCAAATCAGAATTTTTTGGTCCCCATAAACTTTTTGTTTTTCATGTCCAAACCTTGCAAATAAACTATTATTATTTTGAATCTGTTTATCTATTGACGTCAACTTCGATTACGTTTCAGATTATTTCGACCATCATGCTGAGAAATATCACGAAACTGTTTTGTAAAGCTCATGCTCTACACATTGCCCGTTCTGCAAAATATAAACGTATATTAGTTGGGATTCCCCAACTTAGTCAGTGTTCGTTATGCAGAGCAATCACAAACTTGTCGAATATTCCAAATGATTTCAAGGATTATGAGCTACACCGGAAGTTGATGAAAGAGCAGACGTTACCGGAATATTTTAACTTCTGTAGTGATATAATTGATCAGTGGGCTGTCTCCAAAAATGTAAGTACAATGTAAATGTGTTGAGGTAACAAAAAATACGCAAACTCAAAACAAATATCCATGACGTGATCATCGACTTGATGTCTGAAGATTGATACACGTACCTTTTTATATCTTCTCGCACAGAAAAACTTCAAACCACACAGTAAAAAATCGTAGTCAAGTAGGGTATCTGGGCATGGAGTTCCTGCGTATTAATAAAATACTTTAGAGTAGTGATTCAGTTATATTGAAATCTGAGTACGCCCTTCAAATAACGACAGGACGGCACTTCGTATGTCGGCACGTCGGCAGGTCGGCACTTCGTATGTCGTTACGTCGGCAGGTCGGCACGTCGGCACTTCGTATGTCGGCAGGTCGGCACTTCGTATGTCGCCATTCAGATGTCGGCAGGTCGGCACTTCATATTTTGGCTAGTTTACACTTCTTATGTCAGACCTTTATATGTCAGCAGCAGGGATTGCGATTCTAATTACAATAAAACGATTTCATGTTCAATTTTTGACTTGTGTTTTAGTAACCGTATTAGGAACTAGACTAAACAGGGAAACTACTTTTTCCCCGGTATGTAGATGGCGGAACTGACTGTCAGTTTTTACCAATTAAAACCTGCGTTGCAAACTAATTGCTGCTCTTTATTAGGAACATACGTCAAAAAATTATTTTTCCTAAGGCTTTTGCCATTTTAATGGTTACATGTTTGCTGATATTGAATTACATGAGTTGAATGACGAGTTTTACTGTGTGTCTTTACCTGAAACGCGGGATTTTACCTATATATCAGTCAAAACGACAATACTAAGAAATAAAATTATAGATCCAATGCAGCTGAAATTCACAAACCATTAGGTCCATGTTTACGGATAATGTTAGTGTTGGGTTATGGTTATGTTAACGGTTATGTGTTAAGACTGAAATTACAGTTATAGGATTATGGTACCGTTATTTTTATTGTTATGGCTAAGTTTAGAATAAGTTAGGCTTAGGGTTACTTTTTGTGGTCAGAGTTGGTATAGGTTTATTTTTTGTGTTATGGTCAAAATGATCAAGTTTATATTAGTTAGGTTTAAGATTAATTTTTGTGGTCAGTTGTGGGGTTATGGTTACATTAGTTAGGATTAGGACATTGTTAGGGTTAGTGTTATTGTTATGGGTTGAGTTAGTGTTTCGTTATATCAGGCTTAGAGTATTGAACAAAGCATTTGTATTATATTTCAGCGACACAGCCGCCTTCATTTATTAGGCTTAGAGTAAATAATTATTGAGGAGCTATTCGTCTTAATGGTTTAAGTTAGGAATTTTACTAGTTTAGATTTAAGGTTATGGTCAGGGTTAGGGTAAAATTATTTTAATGTTAAAGTAAGTGTTCATGTACTCATCTTAATAGTTACGGGTAAGGACTAAGGTTACTGATTTTATTACTTGAGGGTTAGGGTTATGGTTAGAGTTACGTTATATTATGCTAAAAGTAAGTTTTAACGAGTTCTGTGCCACAGGGCCGATCATCGGCCCAAAGTCATACTCCTTTCAGTGCCAGAGGGCCGATGCATCGGCCCATTCAGACGTCACAGTATGCAAGGCATTATGACGACGTAAACTTGGATATTTATAGCAAAAGAAAAGGCCCAAAAAGGGATTCAGCAGTCAATCGTCATTTCTTTTTACCTTTCTTTTTATTTTATTTTATTTTTTTTTATTATTCTTTTTGTGTTTTTGTTTCATTTGTTACTATTGTTTACTTTTTCCACTTTTTGGACTATTTTTGATAATTAAACATTTATTTGACTTGTAGTTTACTAAGATAAAAAGGGTAATTATTTTAGTGTATCAAACCATGTGATTATGCACATAGGTAAACGAAAAAAAAGAGTGAAATATACATGTATATGCAACAGAATATTGTTAATCTGCATCATTTCGCAACCCCTTTACCAAAGAAAAAAAAGAAAGAAAATAAAAACAAAACGAAACAAAACGAAACAAAACAAAACAAAAAAAAACAAACCAACAAAAAACCCAAAACAAAACAACAACAAAAAAAAAAAAAACAAAAAACAAACAAAGCAAAAAGCGATTGTAAGTACATTCCTCTTCGAAAGTCTGACCTGCAGTTTAGTCCATAATCTAATCCAGAATGATGAATTGCAAAATATTCAGCGGTATACTTGCAGTTCAGCGTTAGAATGGCAACATCCATAAATTGATCCATCTTGTATATTTTTGTAGTCAGCATGTCATTCATATCGTCCCTCACAATAATATCGGTTTTCTACTAGTTAGCGATTTGCTTCGTTTTTTCCTTATACATGTTAAAAGCACACAACTAAATATCGTGTTGATACATACGAATTGATTCACTTTGGGGAGTTGTATTGTGTTTCATCATCTTAGGCACAGCGTGGTTAATCCTAAGAGATTCCGTGAACAAATTCGAGTCGTTGTTTTGAGATAGGGAGTAGAAGATCATAGAAAGAAAGGCCAACACCTTCGCACATGTTGACAGAAAATGGAAAATAGACTGAAAGATAGTGGTAAACAAAGAGCAAAGTTGTAGACATATGTATGGTCTATGTACTATGTTTTACGCCACGATGTAGTGTATGAAAAGACGTACAGAAGATCAGTAATGTTCATTTGGAAAATCTTGCACACATGTCATTAATTCATGCACTTAGATCAGAATTCGAGTTGCAAACTTCTGATGCTCAAGTTTGTTTACTGCACGCACCGGAACTTGTGCGCATTCTATGAAACTTGTGTGGGAACGAGTTGAATTGTTTTTACTTTTTGCGATTTGCTCGAGACAAATCTTTTATCTGTTGTTAGTGATCGAAGCATGTAAAACAAATGTAGAAATAAAAGAGTTCGTGTATTGCCATAACTCCGTGAAAAAAAAGACCGTGTTCGTGACCATTGACTGTATTCGTCACTTGAGTTGTGTGAGAAATAAACCCCGTTTTGCGACACATATTTATTACATTTTGCCGATTGTAGTTGAATCACTATTGAAAGATTTTTTTTTACGGAGGCCGGTTATTTTAAAATTTATTTTAACTTGAAATAATAAGAATCTTTTTTTACGTAATTACACCTAACCTTTTCTGTGATAATCTTTCTTGTAACCAAACGAAACCTCTCTTTTTCATGCAAGAAAAAGTTTGTTACATCGAAGATGTTTTTCGTAAATACAAGACATTTTTTTTTAAATTACAACAAACAAAAAAAAAACTAAATAAAAAATAAAGGTAATGCAACAGCAATTAACCATCTTTTATATATTTTTTCTGACTAGAAAAATTGTTTTATAAAACTCTACTTTCTTTGAAAAGTTGCAGTTTTTCTTCTTTACTTTTGCCAGAGACATTTACTTACAAATGTCTCTGTTTTTGCGTACAGTTATGAGATGTCCAACCCGTTTTTCGTCTTGAAGCAACCGTATTATCTTCGAAGTTTAATGTAGTAAAATATCATTTGAATTATATGAAATAAATTTTACATACACCAAGGGTTGACTGATTAATGGAAAAAAATATCTGCTGTTCATAGCAGTATTGTAATGGTCGTAACTGCAATCAGAGTAAACATTTTGCGTCCCTATACTCAGTCTTGTCTTGTTAATTATACTTTCCTCCAAGTATAGTATAACAATGTCAAAGAAATAAAAAAATATGAAACAGTTGTCAGTGGTATTGACTTCAATGTAGATAATGACCTCGCCTTCAGCTCGGTTATTATAACCATCTGGGTCACTTCCGCTCTTCCACGGACAGTCTAAATTTCACGACAATGACCACTTTTTCATTAACTAAAAATGTATATTTTTAATTATGGTAGTAGCTTATTTCTTCAAGTTTCATCTATTTACAGTATGCGTGTGTATATAGTTGACGACTATAGTTATTTCATCATCAAAATTAGCCCTTCACAAGCTTCATTTCTTGCAAAAATAACCAATAAATCTGTAGGAATCATTTGTTTGTTATATTTTTACTGTTTAAAAAGTTTGACGTTTTTTTTTAAATTATGGTCAACTAATTTACAGTAGGGTGCAGACATAACCTCTCGTCCAAGTTAACTTGAGGAGCAGTCATGAGAACAGTCCTAAGTTAACTTGAAGTTAACTTGGAGCAGTCATAGAATCCTGACTGCTCTGACCAGTCATAGAGCCCTGACCGCTCTAACCTGTCATAGAATCCTGACTGCTCTAACCTGTCATAGAGCCCTGACTGCTCTGATTAGTCGTATAACTCTAAAACAATACAATTAGGAACTCTGAATACTCAAAATTTAATACAACGATGGATACCACAGGCACTTGGGGCCAGGATTTTTTTATTATTATTTTGTTGTAAAATATCGTTATTCATACCCTCCTGCGCATGTGCAAACAGTTTCCACTCGATTTTTATGCATTATAGACATAACCCTATTCTCACCTCTTTATTACATAACCCTATTCTCACCTCTTTATTATATATAAAGAGGTGAGAATAGGGTTATGTCTATAATGCATTAAAATCGAGTGGAAACTGTTTGCACATGCGCAGGAGGCTATGAATAACGATATTTTACAACAAAATAATAATAAAAAAAAATCCTGGCCCCAAGTGCCTGTGATGGATACGTCCCACATTCCCCGCGCACACGATTCACACAACGAACGCACAAATTTTTTACACGTTGAGTGCATTTTTTTTCAATTTTGCCGTAACCATATCAGAAAACAGTCACTTTTATCCCGGGACTTTTATGTACTCGAAAATTGTAAATTTTCGTCATTTTGAAAAAAGATAAATAAACAACACTGAATAAAAATCAGTCCTGTAGTAAATAAAATATCCTGTAAATAGCCCAAACATCAAATATTAGAAGAGGTGCATATTTCATTTCCAACCCATAATACCACAACTTGTTGTAATTTAACCTTAAATATATAAGAAAAAGCAGATTTTCTTCATTCTATATAATATATATGTCCGCAATACTTCAACTTTCTTTAATTTAACCTAATGATGTAATTTAACATGAAATATATCAGAAATGGCAGATTTTCTTTATTCAATATTATATCGATGCCCGCAATACTTAAATTTTCTGTAATTTAACATGAAATATATAAGAAAAGGCAGATTTTCTTCATTCGATATTATATCGATGACCCCAATACTTCAACTTGCTGTAATTTAACATGAAATATATAAGAAAAGGCAGATTTTCTTCATTCCATATTATATTGATGCCCGCAATACTTCAACTTGATGTAATTTAACATGAAATATATAAGAAAAAGCAGATTTTCTTCATTCGATATTAAATCGATTCCGGCAATACTTCAACTTTCTTGAATTTAACATGAAATATATAAGAAGGCACAGATTTTCATCATTCGATATTATATCGATGCCTGCAATACTTCAATTTGCTGTAATTTAACATGAAATATATAAGAAAAGGCAGATTTTCTTCATTCGATATTATATCGATGCCCGCAATACTTCAATTTGCTGTAATTTAACATGAAATATATAGGAAAAGGCAGATTCTCTTCATTCGATATTATATCGATGCCAGCAATACTTCAACTTTCTGTTATTTAACCTCAAATATATAAGAAAAGGCAGATTTTCTTCATTCGATATTATATCAATGCCCACAATACTTCAACTTACTGTAATTTAACATGAATTATATAAGAAAAGGCAGATTTTCTTCATTCGATATTATATCGATGCCCGCAATACTTCAATTTGCTGTAATTTAACATGAAATATATAGGAAAAGGCAGATTCTTTTCATTCAATATTATATCGATTCCCGCAATACTTTTCTTCATTCGATATTATATCGATGCCCACAATACTTCAACTTACTGTAATTTAACATGAAATATGTAAGAAAAGGCAAATTTCTCTTCATTCGATATAATGTCGATGCCCGCAATACTTTAAGTTTCTGTAATTTAACATGAAATATATAAGAAAAGGCAGATTTTTTCATGAATAGTATAGCCCTATACATGTGATACTCTGTATGTTAATATTTTTTAAAGTTGGAAAAAGTTACAGTTGTAAATATCTATATTATCTTTCAAAAAACAGAAATAAGGGGACAACCAGTTGATTTTCAGGGGTTGGAATTGGGCGATTATGTAAATAAAATAATTTAACCTTGGTTTTAGCTGGGACTTATATCCGTCCCAGGTCCCAGAGAAAAAAATATTTTTATCCTACTTGTTGTGGAAACAAATAATTTATTTTTTCGAAATTTCCATGAAAATTGATAATTTTTCTAGGCAAAGAAAACGGGCAAATATATCTATAAAATGTTGGTCTTTTGAATGAAAGTAGTAAACGCACGTAACATACACGATACACGCAAATGAACGGAGAACAATACACTACACGCACGTGCTTTACACGACGAGTACACACGATGCACACGATGAGCGCTAATTTGAAGAATGTTGAACGTTTCAATTGCTGTAACATTAAAGCAGTCAGGGCTCTATGACAGGTCAGAGCAGTCAGGATTCTATGACTGGTTAGAGCGGTCAGGGCTCTATGACCAGAACAGGTCAGAGCAGTCAGGGCTCTACGACCAGAACAGGTCAAAGCAGTCAGGATTCTATGACCAGAACAGGTCAGAGCAGTCAGGGCTCTAGAACAGTTCTAAAGTTAACTTGGAGTAGCTTTTATGACTGCTCTATGACTGGTCTAAGTTAACTTGAAAACGGTCCTAAGTTAACTTAGAAGAGCTTTTATGACTGGTTCAAGTTAACTTGGCGAGAGGTTATGTCTGCACCCTACTGTATGTACATAGAAAAAAGAAGGGAAACGGGGAATGTGTCAAAGAGACAACGACCCAAAGGGGAGCAATAACAACTCAACGCCACCATAAGATCTTTAATGAACGGTGAGAAAACCCCACACCCAACGGCAGGTCGGAGTCGGCCCCTGAATAAAGAGTAATCAAGTTCTGCGAAATAAACATCATCCTAGACTCCTATAGACATAAAGTAAACTAACTAGAAAAAAGACAAGACACAAAGGCTTAATAAATTTCCTGGCTTAGGACAGGCGCAAACCTGCTGCGGCGGGGTTAAACTAGTTTTATTGGACCCAAACCTTCCCCCTGGCCAATGTGGTAAAAAAAAAACAAAAAAACAATAGTAACATGTATATTTTTCCGTGTGAAATCTCGAACTGACTCACAATTTTCTAGTGCTAATGCCATGATTGTACGAAGATAGAACCATTTCAGCTTCCAACTTTCGCTGAATAATCAAATACATTTATTTATTTTATTTCATTTTTGTAATGCTAAACTCAAGAACCGGGCACCTTCGATTTCCCCTCTGACGCCTTAAGCACTAGGAGCGATTGTAACGTCAAACAATCGTTGCTGGGGAAACGTTACATCATCAGAGACAGCATCATAGTTCAAAAACCTCACTGGCACTCTCTAAGAGAAAAGGCTTGGCACTAAAGACTAATAATTCCAAATGTGATTGTAACGTTCATTTTCATTGGTCAACGTCATGAATAGCAAACATTTTTCGATATTTCCGTTTGTCCATGAATCTGCTCCACAAAAATATAGTGCAACAAATAAAGACGTCATTAACATGGATCACGCAGTTTTTTACGTACAAAGTTGGGAATTATTCAGTTTGTGAGTGAGCTGCCGGAGTTTATACATAGATAATTTCCTAAAAATGAGTGTTTAATCCTATAATAGTCCTGATGGTCACATGTAGGGACTACGGTTGACAATTTCAGTAGTTTTTGGTTAGGGTTACACTATTGTTTATGCGCATATTACAACCGCAATCATCTATGTCGTCGTTGGTTTGTGACGTCGTTTAAGATTTACTCTCCTTTGACCGTTTTGGAAAACGGCGTCTTGATTGAAAGGTCGCTTTAGGGAAAAATCAAAGAGCACTCCTAAAAATCACAAGACAGAATTTAAGTGAACAATAGCATTAAAAGTATATATTTGATTAAACAGGAGATAACTTGAAATTGAAAATAAATTTTGAATCTGTTCCCGAACTGTCAAAATTAGACATCCCGTACATTGATAAATACCTAAATTCCCGCTACATACAATTGCTAATTCCGAAGTTCTGGAAAAGACCCCACCTCCCTCAGCATTATCGATAAATTATCTTTGTGACTTAATGACAAAATATTGTGTGTCACATAACATACATGTATTTAACTGTGTATTTCACCTTTTTTATAAATTGAAACACTTGTCAAACGTCTCTTCATTGATGCATTTCTTGTAGACTTGTATATTTTTCGTTTTTGTTTCAATTCAACAATTTTACACGCCTGTCTTACGATGGGCATATTATCATTATAGTATACCGATGTCTTTAGCTTTCGCGTGCCTTACCTGTCAACCTTATGGTCAGTTTACTTTAACTTGAACTGTATAGAGCTCTTAGGTATGATGTTCTCACAAGTTAAGGCCGTTTTCACATATCACACTCTAATTTGAAACAATGACTCATTTTGAAAGCACTGCAGACTAGGTATAATGGTCCTACGATCCTTTTATGTGAAATTTTGGAATTTCAGTAAAAATTTCTGCATGCCGTTCTAGCTCCAGCTTGAGGACGCTTACCCTGATCACTCAAAACTTCGCAAGGTTATTGGATATATGATGGTGTCAGGGTCAATTTTTGAAGACAATTTTTATCATTTTGCAATTTTGTCAAAGTATTATCATGTTCACTTTCATTAAGCTTATATTCAAGCCTTCATACAGGGGAACATTTCTGCAGAGTTTGTCAAAAATCCCTGGGTCAGATCTAGTTAGTGTGATTTGTCACTATGGTTACTGACTTTACTAGTTTTGGCTTAGGGTTATGGTTAGGGTTACGTTATTTTATGGTTAAAGTAAGTTTTAGTGTAAAGACTACTCGTCCTAATGGTTACATGTAAGGACTACGGTAAGGGATTGTACTAGTAACAATATTTTATGGTTAAAGTAAATTTTAATGTAAAGACTACTATTTTTAATGGTTACGGATAAGGACTACAGTTGAGGATTTTACTGGTTTTGGGTTGGGATTATGGTCAGGGTTATGGTTACGTAATTTTACGGTTAAGGTAATTTTTCATGTGAAAAATAATCGTCTTAATGATTTCTGGTAAGACTGTGGATATGGATTGTACTAGTTTACGGTTTCTATGGTTAAAGTAAGTAAAGTCTGGAGCTGAAATGTCAGTTGACTTCTAGTAGTCTTTTGTGATTTCATGTTTATGTCCATATATTTAGTTCTTTCAGTTTCATTTTTCACAATTGACTCAGTCCTGTTGCTAACTGAATTTTACTGTTGTTACGATTGTTTTTTTATTTATCACATTGTCTATATAGGGGGAGGGTTCTTGTCCAATAAAACTAGTTTAACCTCGCCGCAGCAGGTTTGCGCCGGTCTTAAGTCAGGAACTTTATTAATCCTTTGTGTGTCTTGTCTGTTTTCTAGTTAGTTTACTTTATGTCTACAGGAGTCTAGGATGGTGTTTATTTCGCTGAACCTGATTACTCTTTATTTAGGGGCCGACTCCAACCTGCCGTTGGGTGTGGGGTTTCCTCATTGGTCATTGAAGATTGTGGCTTTCAGTTGTTATTACTCCCCTTTGGGTCGTTGTCTCTTTGACACAGTCCCCGTTTTCCTTCTTTTTTCTACTCTTCTGAATGGTTACGGATAAGGCGTACGGTTAGTGATTCTACTAGTTTATGGATAGGGTTATGGTCAGGGTTAGGGTAAATTATTCTAATGTTAAAATAAGTGTTCATTTACTCGCCTTAATAGTTACGGGTAAGAAAAAAGGTTATGGATTTTCATAATTTAGGGTTAGGGTCATGGTTAGTGTTACGTAATTTTATGCTGAAAGTAAGTTTAATGTTAGGGATTTTACTAGTTTAGGGTTATGGTTACGTTATTTAATGGTTAAAGTAAGTTTTAATGATAAAAAATACTCTTTTTAATGGTTATGGATAAGGACTACGGTTAGTGATTTTACTAGTTTATGGTTATGGTTACGTTATTTTAAGGTTAAAGTAAGTTTTAATGTAAAGACTAATCGTCCTTATACTACGGTTAGGGATTTCAATAATTCAGGGTTATGGTTACATTAAGGACTGAGATGGAATACTTAGTAGGGGTTAATGTTTCGATGTTTATATGCTAACTTACTAAACCGGATGTCGATTTGTCAATGTGTCGGTAATTATATAAGCCGATGAAACTATTTATTTTTTTTCATCAAATTGGATACAGCTGATTTACATACGTGAACTTTATGGTCGTGTTTCTACGTATACTAGTATATGAGCTTAATAATATAAGTAGTAGAGTATAGTAAGATAATGGAAAAGGCGAAGAATTCTTCAAGCAAATTTCCATTGCAAACAATAAATTGCACATTTAACGCGTCCGGTTTTTTTTAATTACCACTAATCACTTATACTACAATGCAAAGTTCTATTAGTTTTTTTACAAGACAGCCTACCTACATGTAAGTTGTAGTGAACAAGTTAATTTAATAGTAAATGGCTGGTCGATTCTTAAGCTAACTTGGTTAGTCGGCTTGATGAGGTGCTACAGATACCGGTTAGTGATTCCCAGAGTTGATCTTTTAAATTGGTAAGGAGGATCATGCTCTCCGGATACAATTTATTTTTCTCTAATTTCATATTAATCTGTGGTCAAAGCACTGTAACTCCGAATTATTTAAACACATGTAGCAATAGCTTTCTGTGGAACATGCGAGAAATTAACAATTGTTTAATGCTTAATGATAATAATTTTCTTTATTCTGAGATTTGAATTGAATAAAAGTTTACTTGTTCATTTTTTAACATCGTTCAATATTGCTTCCTTTTAAATCATGCATGCTTAGTCTCTTTCAAATTGAAGTGTTTTTTTATAAAGCCGATACACACTTGCGCGGTTGGTGCCAACATTCACATTTCAAAAATATCTGCATATCCATGATATTAAAATCCTTTTTTCCAGATTCCTCTATAGTCCTGTCCTCCTCCATCTCAGATCATCTCAGTGTTGCTGCAGTATGTTGTACCGCAAAAATGACGTCCAACAAACACAAAACCAAGAATCAAAACAACAGCAATGACATCCCACAACAGAGTCTACTTTTGCAGAAAACAACGCATCCTTCCGATTTGTATTAGTTAATTAAATAACAAGATGCTAGTGGAACTATTTATAGTATCCACCGTTAAATAAGTTCCAAGGGAACATATTTCATACCTCACCTGGTGAAATATTCTCCAGTTGGAAAGCATTTTCTGCACACCTGTTGAAATAATCTCCATAGATATAGCAATAACATTTGTTCCATTTGGGACTTATTTCACAGGATACTATTTTGGCATACACTGGCTTCCAGTAAATTGGACAATGAGAATACCGCATAATTTTGGGGGTTTTTAATGCAAATGTTTTGTTTATTTATTTCTCATTTTCTGCATCTGCTTGACATGTTTGTGTTTTTAAGAGCCAACCATTACAAAAATTCGTTGACTACTTGGAAATAAGGTTTTGTTGTCGGATTGAGTTACATCAGACAGAGACAAAAACACAAAAAGTGACATAAATATATTGTAATATAATGATGAGGTTTTAGAACGCGAAAAATGCAAGCCTTTATTTTTTTCCCTTCTGTAAACTTCTAAATTGCTGACCAAACACAGTCATGTCAACCTGCTGCAATGCTAATATACAAACCTCCCGGTATACGAAGTGCCGACATGCCGACCTGCCGACTTACTAAGTGCCGACATGCCGACCTGCCTACATACAAGCTGTCAACATGCCGACATGCCGACCTGCAGATATGCCGACCTGTCTACATGCCATTCTGCCTACATGCCGACCTGCCTACATGCCGACATGCCTACATGCAAGCTGTCAACATGCCGACCTGCCGACTTACAAAGTGCATATGAAGTGCCGACATGCCGACTGAAAAAAGTGCCGACCTGCTGACCTGCCGACTTACAAAGTGCCGACATGCCGACATGTCGACCTGCCGACATGCCGACCTGTCTTCATGCCATTCTGCCTACATGCCGACCTGCCGACATGCCGACCTGCCGACATGCCGACCTGCATACATGCAAGCTGTCAACATGCCGACCTGCCGACCTGTCTACATGCCGACTTGCCGACCTGTCTACATGCCGACCTGCCGACCTGTCAACATGCCGACCTGCCAACATGCCGACCTGTCTACATGTCAGCTTGTATACCAAATCACTAATCTTCTATCAAACTGCCGACGAACCGTTTTATTGGCGAATTAATCTCATTATAACCCGAATTTTGGCGTAGTGATCTATAAGCCGGAACTATTATACCGTATATCCTACTTGAGCCCACAGTGTGCAGCCGATCTTAAAGTTTATATGGGGAAAAGAACACATATTTTCATACTTCAATTTGTAGGAATTTATACAAAAAAACTTGTCTTCACGCATTGAGAACTAATGTTGGTACGCTTTTTTATCTAATGCATCGTAGGGTTCTGCGTTCTGTGTTCTTTAACACCTCCACTTTTTGTGTAAATTTAGTCTTATTCGTTAGGTTTTGAAATGATAATGCTAGTTTCACGCTGGACTTTACTCCTGTCCTTACAAGAGTGATTAATATTAACGTGATGTTCGACTAATAGCGATTGATATATTCTCAACAAAAAAGTTTAGGATCATCTTTTGCATTTCAATTCCAAATGTATATTTTGAAAAGTTTTTCAACACAGTTTAATTTTACTTAATGATACACTAGGCATTCCCTTCTGTAGATTATCCTTAACTTCCAGTTCATATATTCCTTCTACTATTAGGTAGTGGAATAAATTGGATCAGACTATTCATAAATACATTGACACAATTTAAAAGTTTATTGAAAAAAATGTCTGATGGATGCAGTGTTCCACAATATTATTCTTACGGACCTCGAAAACTAACTATAATTCTTACTCAATTTAGATGCTCGGCAACATTTCTCAATCATGACTTGATGTTGATGTTTGTTGACAATCCCGCACCCATGACCAATGAAGACATGGACGTAGCGTTGCTCGACAATTAGCAAAGAATTCCGCTTAAACCGGTGCTAGGGGCCGTCTTGAACTTACTATGAAGTATGAGCAAAGCTCATTGTTGAAGGCTTCATGGTGACTTCAAGATGAAGAACAACAATAAAAGCGTTGTTCCTTTGCTTGTTTTACTATGTATTTGTAGATTTACTTTGTCACATGTGCATTTACTCCATATCCTTTTATTCACCATTGTCTAAATTTAATATATTATAACAGATTCATCATGTAGCTGTGGAGCCAGTTGTGAGGATTCATATCATTTCTTTTTTATATGCCCGCAATATCAAATTCAAAGGACCATTTTATGTGATAATCTCAGCTGGTTACTTGGAGATATTTATGTGGATCTGGATCTTTTCATAAAAGGTTCTTCGGAATTAACTGAGGAACAAAATGTAAATGTTTTAAAGCATGTTTTTAAATACATAAAAAGAACAAGAAGATTCCTTATTATACATAGTTAAAATATATTTCGTCATACATATATTAAAATATATAGATAAATTGTTTCAACTGAATATGATCCTCAATTTTTTAGCCCAGTATGATACTTGCTATAGAGGTTTTTGTCTCAATTAAATTTTACTTCGTTTGCTGAAGATGTGATGAACTTTTTTTTCAAAAGAACAGCGGCAATTGAATTTTTCAGACTATCCTTTCGAGAACTTAGTTCTCCCCAATAGTGGCAATTAAATTATTCAGACTACCCTTTCGAAAACTTAGTTCTCTCCATTGTATAGACAAATCAAGCAATCAAAAAACTGAAAAGCGAAACATATGAAAGTGTTAAAAGAGAACATTTAACCAGAGTCCATACTACAGCAGTTGACATTTATTCTACATTGCATACTGCTGCTATAATGAGAACTAAAAATTTAAGATTTAAGATACGTATACGTCAACTTCATCGTGTAATCATGGTGTATTATGTGAAACGACGATTTGCATTCATTTGAATTCAGATTATGTTACCAGGAATATTAAGTATAGAGTAATTTAGTATATCATGTCAGATCATAGATGTATAATCAGATTCATAATGTTCATATTGATTCAACATGTCATAAAATCTTATGCGTCCCCTTTTTTCTTTTCCACTTTTAATCCGCTTGATTTCTTTTTTTTTTTAATTTAGAAAATCTTCTTCTGAACATCAGATTTTGTTACTTTTCTTCGCTTTAAAATATCTATCTTATGCTTCATCGGCATTCTTACAAAACTCAAAAGTCTTGAAAGCTAAGTGGTCATCAACTCGATCATGGACAATAATTCTGCATACCAATAAAGTGAGAAATATTATATGAAATCGTTGTAATGTTTAAAAGACGTATGTATTTTTGTCCGTTTGCTTATAACAACACATTATAATTATTAAATATTGAACTATGAAAAATTCCTTTCTACTGCCCCTTAACGTTTTTATTTGCAGAGGGATGCAAACTTACCTGCATTTTGGTGGATTGACGACGAAGGAAATGAGCTTAAGTGGACATTTTCTGATTTAAGTCATCTGTCAAAACGGTATGGTTCATATGAAGTAAAAACAGAGCATATGAAAATAATTAGAACACTCTGTACTGTCGACCCCAAAGGAATGCTATATTTGGATTACACCAAAATATTTTGATTGGTCAAGAACGTAAATAACGTAACGTCATTGGTAGAAAATCGATTGTTCATACACCAACATTTCAAATACAACCACTGTAGCCATAACGTTTCAGTTTCTGGGATGGAGAATTGATGTTGCCATTATAATGATAATCGTTTTTGGTTTCACGTTATATGGGTATCATCAACCAAAATACCAAGTACTTCGGTACTGAACCGAAAACTGATCATTTGAAAATTTACATTATCTCAAGTTTAAAAATTTTAAAAATAAGGAGTATGTGCCTATAGAAACCATAATCTTAACTGATTTTAGTGTAACTTTTTTACCTTTTGGTTATTTATCCGTCAGTTATTTCTTTCGTTTTCATTTTTTGTCTTCCAATTGTTTGCTTTAATCTGAACTGAAAAGACTTAAGTTTTTGAAATGGCTATATGAAGAACCTTAAACAGCTACCATTAGCGTATTTCCGCTAAGGCTATGTCCTTGTTAGTGTACTGTTAGTCTCCGAGAGTGCATATACTACATGCCTAGTATTCCAGAACTTCGACAGTGACCAAAAATTCGACCATTTGAAAATTCACGATTTCTAAATTTGAAATTAAAAAAAAACCTTTAGAGTATCTCCTTCATGCATGCAAAATTTGCTAAACTTGCGTTAATTCTTTGGTCGCCACGGCGAGTCGGTTCACCAGTATAATGCTACAGTCTCAGAACTTGCCACTGACGTGTTTGCATCAGTCTAGATGTAGTATTAAGTCGTTTCATCTATTCGATTTGAATTGTTCCTGGCTATGATTGAACTTTTGAACATGTCATTTCTCAAATGACCGGTTGCTGATGCCTGCACAAGAGGAGAAGATTACCATCTCCACGCGCCTCGGTCATGTACATTTTATTTATCTAGTCGTTTCACTTCACACTAATGTCAGAGTACAACTCCTTCTACTTTGATCCTTTAGGTTGTATGTTCTCTAATAGATTTCTCATATGTTTTGATTGTTGGTCTGATTAATGTGTGATTTTTATCCGCATTGAAGAGACATAAGTGGTTGAATTGGTCAAAGCCAAAATTTAATGCAAATTCGGTATTTTGTCACTTTAAACACCAGACTTGAACATTGAATTCCAAATACAAAGGCATGTGAGTTTTCAAATCAGATAGATGAGGTAACAGATTAAGTGTTGACTGTCATTATTTGTATTTGTTGTTTCTGTTTCAGACAATTCCAGCTGCTTATTCTTAATATATTCATATATTTTTTTTATGTTATTCAAACTATTAATCTGAATTTTCTGACTCAGGGCAGCCAACATACTAATAAATCATTGCAAATTAAATGTTGGCGATAAAATAATAGTGATTTTACCAAGGATACCAGAGTGGTGGATAATTAATCTAGCAGCTATTAGATCAAGTACGTATAAAAAAATTTATTAACCAGCTTTCATGTCTCAAATCATTTCAAATTAAATGTTAACGATATAATAATATATATCAGAGATGATGGACAGTTTATCTAGCAGCTATTAGATCAGGTAGGTATATGGTATTAATTAAGCAGCTTTCAAATCTGATAGCTATTAATCTTAAACTATGGATATACATGTAGTTAGCCAACGAGATAACCTCAATGTCTAGCGAATTCTTATGTACAGGTGAGTAATGGTAATATATCGGCAAACGAATACCAAAGCAAAAATGAGGAAAGGCGAAATTCCAAAATCACGGCTATTCATATCCAACAGTAATTGTGACATCATGACAAAGAAAAATAATTAACAAAAATAAACAAGAACGCCACAAAACTTAAGCACTAGCAGTGTTAACCCCTACAAAAACTTGAGGTATCATCAGGTGCTCCGGCAGAGTAAGCATGCCGCATACTACACCCATCACACTGCCAGTTTTGTCACGGTCGGTGTTTGTCAGTCCGGTAATAAACTCTGGATCTACTGAAATATATCTATTATCATCTGTCAAATAGAAACATTGTAACGACCGTGAAAAGTCTGCAGTGACAATTGCAACAGTGATTGAACATACCCTTGATGTATATTTTTTTTAAATAGTAAGTGACAAGCGGGAGCCTACATAAATGGTGCAGTGAGACAAGGGAATCAGGAACCTTTGATTTGAAGTTATCCCGCAATACCCATAATTGATTTTTTTATATTCCCAAGTATTTTTTAGTCTTTTGCTTATCTTTAATAAAGCCACAACATCAGCTTGGGCGAAAAAAAACCCCAAAAACTGCATCAGTGAGTAAGATTTCAGAAATTACATTAATCTTAAGAAATATTCGAAACATAGTGCCGAACATGTAGTTCAACAGCGACAATTAACAAATCAGCTTTTGATTTTGTTCCATATTTATTTCGAATAGAGGAAATATTGTAAAAGAGCAAGATGATTGGAATTTGTTATATTTTATAGGTATGGTTATTTAATTGACAGTTATATCATAACAGGACTCGAGAGGTGGATAACAACAACAACAACAAATAGTTTATTAAAGTCTCACTTACAATACATTTCATATTTAAAACATTTACATGTACATAAATTGGTTAAAAGTACACAATATAAAAACCATCTTGAAATATTGTAAGAACCACTCTATACACAATTATGAGAGACTATAAAAAATATAGATGGATATCAGTTAAAAGGGTATTGAAACAAAGATTCTACAAATACATGGCAAAACCAATAATCAAGAAACGGAGCAACGTTTTTGTTGTTTGATCTTCATCTTTAAGTTACCATGAGGTCTTCAAAATACGCTTTACTCATACTTTTAGAAAATTAAGGACGGCCTGTAGTACCAGTTTGAGGGAAATTCATTGCAAGATGTCGAATAACGCTACATCCATATAATTCTAATCCATTGATGCAAAGTCATCAACACACATAAAATTAACTGACATTGAATCTCATATCTTGCTTTATCCCTGATCAATACAGGACAAATCAGCAATGTTGTTCATATTTAGTCATTGAAGTCCATGCAAGTTACTGGATGATATTTTTTAGGTATTGTGCTAAGTCCGGGAACTACTCTTCTTAGACCAAGTGATATCAAACATCGAATCAAGGCCGCGGGAGCAAAACTTGTAATTGCTGATTCCTTATGCGCAGACAATGTTGACTTGGTAAGAGTTTAGATATTAACGACATGTTCTAAACGTTATTCTTTGTTATTCAGAAATTATAATCTATGCAAAAAATCAGATAATTCCCTTTTCTATAGAGATATATGGATCACCTTTTCCTATTTTACATTTTGCTAATTACTAAACTATTGAAGGAAATCAACATTTCTCTAGTTTATATATACGTTTTTATGTACATTTGTACTCCTTGTTTCAGGGGACAGAAGATATGGAATTTGCCCCACAGAAAATGTTTGTTGGCAAAAAATCAGATATCAGGTACTCTGCAACTGAAGGTCTATAGTATAATTTTGACGTATTCTATATGAACGAGACAGGTGCTTCAAGAAAGTAAATATCACACACGCATTTGCTTTTGTGTCATGTTATTAATCTCTAAATCGTTGATTGCAGATCATTGCTTAATTATACAAACAAAAGTTAACAGTAAACACCTACAATGGCCGAAAACTACAATCACATACCAAAATTCACAAGCGAACACAAACGATAGACAAACCTGAAAATATTTCAGCAATATGAAAAAGTCAGAAGCATGTATTTAATGTGATTGATATTCATAGAGGTTTGAGAAGAAAAGTAAGAGTTTATTCTGTACTAGAAGCTCTAGTTTTTAAAAATGAGCATATTTTTTTAAAAATTGGTTTTCAAGAAAATATATTCTAGTTATAGATATTAGATAGAAAAATTTTAAAATCACAGGAAATGAGTTGATTGTTTTTTTTTCAGTTGTTTGGAATCCTAAGCAATATTTTGAAGAGGAATAAACTCTTGTCGTCAGACTCAATATGGTGATAGGTTCCACTTTTGGTTCTTATTTATGAGTAATGCCATCTTTTTTCTTTCTCTGTCAATATTATAAATGTTTCATTTTCTGAAATATATTACAAGAACCCTTGTTGAATGTTTTTTTTTCTTTTTAACAAAGTTATATCATAGTCTGTGTGGCTCAGGTTTTTTCTAGCCAAATAATTCTGAAAGTCTTACAAAATGAGCACTGTAAGAGATTCTTTCCGGAGCACCTGATGTCATTCCCGGCTTTCATGGGAGTTCACACTATGAGTGCCTAAGTTTTTAATGTCGTCTTTTTATTTCCGTACATTGTAGCTGTCTAACGTCCTTGTTTTGTCTTCGTTTTTCTCTGTTGTCGTTTTTGCCATGTCTTTGGGTTTCGATTTTTGTCGTCTTCGCTTCACCGGTTCCTTCGGTATTCTATTGCCGTTGTTTCTAGCAATCTAAATCAGTCAAGAGTTTTTTTAAAACTATCATTCATAGCGCATGCTGTTGCTCCACTCATTATTGCTAAGGTAATAACAAATTAATAATGGGATAAAGGATTTTCTTGTCTAATTCCCTCGTAGAATATAAAAAATATCAATCTGTTTTATTCAGTTTTGTGCGATTTAACATACAAATTTAATCAAATTACAGAAAGTGTAGCTGAAAATTTTAAATACTCAGCCGGGTAGGTCTGACTTGTTCTATTTAAGGTAGAAGACTGATTAAATATGTTCTCTGTTTTGAATAAGAGTATCACAAGTCTTCGTGATATTCTGATATCAAAATACTTTGGACCACACTAGGTTATTTTAAACCAATGTAGCAAAAGGTAACAACATTAAATTCACATTAACTTCGGTATTTTGTTATTTATTTGCCACTTAAGGGTTTTACAAGAGCTAAGGGAATCCCAAAATTGCAGATAACTAATGAATATCAGTCACTCACCCACTAAAAGAAACATTGTAGGTGTTTCCTGTTATCTTTTTTATTCCATTCACCTAAAAAATATAAAGTTAGAAAAGGGATACTTTAATGCTGAAAAGTCAAAGCTGATAATCAGTATTATGTAACTTTTTATATATTAGACAGGGCTGGTCCCACTACGACAAGTTAATGGATGAATTTACAAATGATTTTCAGGTAAGTTTTATATAAGAAAGTGCTGATCCCAATATAAGATAATAAGAATGAAGTAAAGAAGATTATATTAAACTTTTATCAGTTGATAAATAAAGTAAAAAACAATTTTGATTTAAAAATTGTCTTTCTTTTTCTTAATATCAACATTACTTTTTAACAGCTTCTGGAAAACAGCAAAGTAGCGTTTAATTGCAGTAAATTACTACTTCAATCTGTAGATGGTCATTTCGGCAACTTATATTTCTTCAGTGCATAAAAACATCAAACATTTGGAAGACAAAAATATAAACTTGAAGGGGCTGACAACGAACGAATAATCGAAAGGAAATAAAAGTAACAAAAAGATTGATTTTTAGCTCACCTCGCGAAGTGAGGGGGCTTATGTGATACCCCTAGAGTCCGCGTCGGCGTCGACGTCCGCGTCCGGTTAGGAAGAATGGTTAAGGTCCATTCCTGTTTACTGACATGTCCCAATCAACCATATTGGTATGCCTGATGTATTTTGGGATGACGACTGGAATGCAAGCTTCGGATGCTATCTCTGACCTACATTTTACGCATGAGCGACTTGGTTAGGTAGAATCGTTAAAGTCCATTCCCGCTTACTGACATGCCCCCATCAACTATATTGGTATGTATGATGCATTTTGGGATGACAACAACAATGCATGCTTCGGATGCTGTGTCTGACCTACATTTTACGCATGAGCGACTTGGTTAGGTAGAATGATTAAAGTCCATTCCCTCTTACTGACATGCCCCACATCAACCATATTGGTATGTATGATGCATTTTGGGATGACAACAACAATGCATACTTCGGATGCTGTCTCTGACCTACATTTTATGCATGAGCGACTTGGTTAGGTAGAATGGTTAAAGTCTATTCCCTCTTACTGACATGCCCCACATCAACCATATTGGTATGTATGATGCATTTTGAGACGACAACAATAATTGGATGCAGTCTCTAAACTACATTTTATGCATGACAGAATCTGTTAAAAAAATGATTATAGTCCATTCCTGTTTACTGTCACAATGCTGTGCAACGAGGTGAGCTTAGCAGGCTGTGGCTGCTTTCTATGTTTGTTATCATGTGCAAGTAAGCAATTTATAGCAATCTTTGGAATATACAATTATTTTTAATTTAACAGAATAATGTATTCCAAGTTAAGGTCATTATCTGGAAAATTTAATACCAATTCGTTGTAATTTTATTAGGATTTCACATGCAAAAAGTCAAAATCACTATCTAAGTATAACTGTAAATACATATAAAGCGAAAAAACACAACTATTTTTTTAAGCTAAATGGAATTATAATCTTGTTAGGAAAAATTTAAAAAAATAGTTTTTGTGTCTTGAAATCAATGAAAAGCAATGACCTATCTATTATTTAAGACAACAAAGTCAAAATCGAGTGATCCAATGACATTGTTTTTCACAAGTGGTACCACTGGCGCTCCAAAGATGGCATTGCATACGCATGGTAGCTATGGATACGGTCATGTGATAACAGGAAAGTAAGTGCATAGCTTTTACATCTGAAGTTATAAAAGGTTTGCATATGACTTGACCTTCAGCGTTAAATTTAATACAGTACTGTGCAGCGTAGCCCTTACAGAAAAAACAATCAGTCACCCGTTCGTCAGGGAGCAGTCAGCGGTCAGTCAGCGATCAGTTAATTAACGTGACGACTTGTTATTCGTCCAACTCGTCAATTGACGCGAAACGTGACGGATGACGAGAACTCTATTCGTCCAACTCACGTCCAGATACGTTCATTTATCACGTGATATCTCGGGTTGAAGATTTTGCGAAATATAGATTCGTTTCACTCAGTGCATACACGATCGGTACATCATCGCAACAGATCAATCTTTTTGCTATCAATAAATAATTGCTTATG